>JAACJT020022948.1:0-28237 GCA_009936485.2 Gymnarchus niloticus | reverse complement strand
CCATAGCTCAAAGGCATCGATTCTTCGGCGCTCAGCCTTCCTCATGGTCCAGCTCTCACAGCCATACATTACTACTGAGAAAACCATAGCTTTGACAATACGGACCTTCTACACTGTAATACTGCTTAATATAAAGCCTCTACTGATTTCCCACAACCTCAGTACACTGATCTCCTCCAGCGAACGAACAGTACAGAACATGCTTGCACGCCTAACATTCACCTGTAGGCTTGACATCCAGCAGACTGTCACTCATAACTTGTTCAAATCTCCAGTGCTTTCTCTCCGAATCTCTCCCTAACCTCTATCGGTGCCCTTCCCAAACAAGTTCTCTGCACTAGCTTTCTGCTACACAAAAGAAGCTCACAGCCGAGTCCCAAGCTGCTCATTTATTTTCCTGAAGATCTGACTCTATAAAACTTCTGAATTGTACTTCTAAATTATTACTTTAATTACCATCTTGGTTTTATAGCATAGGAGTGAACACTGATTACGATACAACTTAATTTAATAATCATTACATAGTACTATAAATATTTTGCTCATAGCACCCCTTAAAACCTCATGAAAACTGATGATAACAAGGCAAAGGAAGTTGGCATGAAACAATTATATTACTTGATATTTAGTGTCTTGCAAAATTATTCACACCCTGGAGACAATGACACATTTCACCCCATATTTCTTAAATAATTGAATAATAAATTATTACTCAAAATAATAATGAAACAAGTTCAAAATTTCATTGATGTTCATTATGAACTGCTTCAGTTAGGTTTGAAGCTCTTTCATAAATAAAAAAATACGTACAACATAAAATGTGTTTTTTTTAGCACCCACCCTACAGCTTGCTTATCCATTTATCTGAGGAAATTCTTCCTTTTTTTTTAAATCCCAGGTTACAAGAATCGATTTCAATTATCTGCACTGACATTGTTTGTGGATTATGAATAAACGCGCCTACATATGATCTGTAGTCTTTTTTGTCTTCTCTGCGGTTCCTTCATTCAAGAACAACAAAAAAAAATAAAGCACCAAAAGGTAGTTCCTGGATTCCTTCCATTTCCTGTCAAGCTGGTGATTAACTGGCTCACATGAATGGGATTTAGTGCCAGCTATTGTTGCCGCAGTTGACAATGGGACAATGAGTTTTGCAGTGTTTGCTGCCAAACACAACACTCAGCGATGAGACAGCATGCAGTCGCAGCTGTTGGATAAAAGGTTAGAAACTCCAATCAATGACAAGTAGAGTTCTCAACAGTTCCATTATTTTAAACTTGCAAAACAGAAAAAAGAGACTCTTGTGGCTCAGTGGGCAGCTCTGTAACCTCCCACCTTCAGGTTGTGGGTTCAATTCCCACCTCCAGTTCTGCAATTCTGAGTCTGTTTGATCTCCCTATATCGTTCTGGGTTTCCTAATAAGGTCCATGACTTTACAGTTGGGGAAATTGGCCATAGTGTGTGAGTATAGACCCTATGATGGCCTGGTGTTCCATCCAGGATGTCCTGTACATGGCTCACCATGACACAGTACTGCGTAGTGGCTATGTTAGCATTAGGTTAGCTAAATGTGTAGCATGGCTACAGGAACACTGGTGGCTGAATTTGATTATCTACATCAGATCAAGAGCTTAGCTAACATCACTGAATTGTTTTAGAAGGGGGTGGTGTTTTTGAGGAAAAATTCGGAACCAAACCTTGAGAGACCAAAAAACGCATCAGGGTTGTGCTGTCCATTGAAGCTGCACTTCAATGGGGTTCAATGGATCGGGCTGCCACAGGAATGTATGGGGAAAAAAAAAAATCACGTTAGATGACCTGCAAGAAATTATTGCTGATTCCAAATAGACTAGCCATGAAGTTGAACACGTTCTAGCATGCTTTTTGTAATAGCAATCTAAATATACCAGTGCATTTTCGATAAATTTTTTTCGTGACATTTTAGAGGAGGCAGAGCTTCCCTTGTAGTCTTACAGCAGTCGCGTCTGCTAGACAGGCTCCAGATCTCACAACAATTCTTTCATTGGATGAACAGTTTAAAAGTACAGTATGAAGATTTTTCACTGTCGCTGTTGGTGCTGATTACATTTTTTTTGTTTTGTTTTGTTTGTTTATAAATGTTTATCTTCATTATTATAAATGTAGATTTCAAGCTAAAAATTCATTTTGGTCCTCCTGTACTGTATGTTTGTAATTAGAGGACATGTTGACCTTTTTTGATACATCTGTTATGCTATGTAATTATGTGTTTATCATAAAAGGACACGCTAATCAATCCCTTGATAATGGGATGTGACACCACATGACAAGCTGACTTTTCAGAGACTCATTAAGCCAGTGGGGGCAGCACCACAACACTAAACACAAAGATTAAAGTGCTGGTTTGGCTTAAAATTTTAAAAAGAACAAATTAAAGACGGATGCTTTGTGGAATCCAGGAAAAATGTAAAACACGAGTGACAGTTACAGGTGCTTGGAGCTGGTGTAAACATTGCAATCTGGGTTACCGAAGAAAAACAGAACACACCAATATTGCAATATATCAGAACATGGTAATTTGGGTCATCTGACTTCCTACAATCCATTTCTGTAGCCCCATATGACAAATGAAACCTACTTTTCTAGTGTCCATGACATGTGATTCTGTTTGCCATTCCTCATTATCACCCTCCTGTACTCAGACCCCTATGACGGTATAGATGTAAAATATCTATTGTGACGTTCTTAGTTTTGGGGCCATTCTTTTTTGACCTCACAGATAGAACGCAGATCTAGACTAAGGCCTAGACTTTCCTGTTGAGACTATAGGTACAGACGTGAAATTACTGTGGTATCCACATAGGCAGACACCCTCAAGTTAGTAATTGTTCTACAGCACATAAGAATACTGTAACTAATTGTTTTCAAAAATCAGTTTTCAGTAGTTTCTTACTGTACAGTTTAAATATTGTGGAAACGATAGTAATGGGAAGTGCAATCCTCACAAGCACTTATGTTTTTTCTCACACAAAATGCAAATATCACACAGCTACATAAATACAACAAACATTTGACACAAACACGCACGTAGTAAATATCACCAAACTAAATTAATATTTTCACCGTTGGAAGTGAGCCAATCCCACATGCCTTCAGCCTTACCTCACAGGTATTAAAATGAAATCTGTTAGGTATTCAGTAGCTAATCAGTACATGTAATCACTGAATTACAAAAACACAATATTTATTTTAAATATATATAGCACAGTGGGTCGGAAGGTAGCACTGTTCCCTCAAACATCCAGAACTAGGGCTTTGATTCCTGCCTTTTCTGTGTGTGTGTGTGTGTGTGTGTATGTGTGTGTGTTTGTGTGTCCTTCTCTTGTCTCGGGTGTTCCTGTTTACTCCCCCAGGCCAAAGGCATGCAGGAAAGGCTAAGTGGCATCACTAAATCACTAGCAGTGTGTGTAGCCTGTGATGGACTGGCATTTCGTCCAGGGTGTACCATGCCCTGAGCTGCCAGGGAATGCTTCCATCATCCCTGTACCCTGTCCAGGAGACGGGGTCAGAGGATAATAGTTAAAGTAACAGAGGTGGAAAATTCAGGTGCAGAAAGTACAAATTCAGACCAGGATTTTGTTTCAACCACCCAGTTGAGTACTCTGTGACTGGGATTCTTCATACTCAACAGGTTGGTTGAAAGAAAATCCTGGTCTAGATTTGTACTTTCGGGACCCGAACTTTCCACCTCTGGACTTAAATATGTTTAGCCACTATT
This sequence comes from Gymnarchus niloticus, assembly GCA_009936485.2. Classification (NCBI taxonomy): domain Eukaryota; kingdom Metazoa; phylum Chordata; class Actinopteri; order Osteoglossiformes; family Gymnarchidae; genus Gymnarchus; species Gymnarchus niloticus. Next base: position 24,480 of record JAACJT020022948.1, on the reverse strand, counting down.
GTGTACTAAGGCGATGTTGGAGCACATTTTAAAGGATAAAAACTTTATTATTTTCTTACAATGTTCATTTTTTCTTCTAGTGCTTAACACATATTTCTTGAAATGTTCATTTACATTTGAACCACACTGGTGCAAAAAAACTTTAGTCACTTTAGAAAATGCCCTAAAGTATTCATAATTGCAAAAAATTCCCCGTATTAAAAGTGAATTGATAAAGTATTATGCCATTAAACAATACGCGTAAGCAGAACAGAAGAATAGCCACTTCGGGGCATAAAAGAGAAGGAGCAAGCCAGGAGAGGGGAAGTCAACATGTGGGCCCATCGCAGGACAAGCCTCTGGGGCATGATGGGCAGCAGTGTTGCTGAGGGAGACTGCCGCCCTGCATCTGTCTGTCACAAGGCAGTCTAAGAAAGCTTATGGATGCCAATGTCATCCCAAAAAAATGCAACATATAATCTGGTAAATCAGCCCTCACCCCACCAGCACGTCCCCATCAGAAGGTTCAAAGAACGTCTTAAAAGACCAGGGGAGGATCCATTATAATAGGGTTTAATGATAGGGATGTGGGCAATAACACCATTATTCTATCAGGATTCACCGTCGTTTAGCCACATTATTCTCAGCAGAATGCCAACCAGAATGATCTGTACTGGATATTAAATAAATGAATTTCAGTCATTCAATTAGATGTACACCATTTCCCTAATTATAGTTATCTGGTCATAGGACAAGTCTCAGCCAGGCCCTATCACCGCTGCATTCTGAGGATGGCTTTCTCAATCTGAGACCTCATCTGCTTTTGTTGTTTTTTTTTTTTTTTAAAAAAAAGGAGCCGTTCCACAGCAGCTGTGTGTGAGTTTCATGGCGCTCTGCTCTTTGCCAAAACGTGAAGCTGGGTTTCATCCTGACAAACACAGCCTGGATCTCCTGGAGCTGAAGGGCGTCATTCCCATTTACTGTGCCAACAGCATTACCCCAGCTGCCACTGTGTCACATAGGACCACCACTCCTTTAGGAAAGCATGTCCTATGGTATTTGGTGCAATGAACAGCCCTGATTCTGGCTGCTCGCTGCGGCTCTGTGGTGATTCCCCTTTGGACCATCGTAGAAGTCCTCAAAAACAGCAACACTGCTAATGGGAAATGTTTCTGTCCTTAAGTACTGATGTGATTTACCAGTGGTTCTCATGATAAATGTCAAAGCAGCTCTTCAGTTTTCTATGACACCCTCAATGGAGTTCCTCTCCTCATTAGACCATGACTGACATGTGACTTAACTATTGTGTCTGTTTCACTGGAGACATTTGAGTTGTGTCTTTCATCACCACATCATGGATGGTCTTCCTCTCTGGCCTCTATGCACCAGCTCCTTGGTCAGGTTATCTCATCATCTAGATTATCTGCTCTGTCTCGCCAACTCCAGCTAATTAACTTCAACAGAATTTTGCTAAATTGACACACAGTGTAACACATGGTTCTTTATGAAACCAATCATAAATTAGTGTTATTTTCCAAAAGATACCAGTTCTGTAGGTTGTTGATGACATCATCCTGGGGAAAAAAAATCAGCAAGATGCGTATTTTAAAAACGGTTTTATTTTCCCTTTGATTATGTTTGACAAACATAAAAAAATCTGCTGGGCTGATTAGTACGGTGATATATTTTTGAGTTATGGTGATTTTGGGATCAACAAAGCTCTTACAGATAAATATGTTTTGACACTCAGGTTAATTAATTAAACTAATTAGAGAAATTTTCTGCTCATCGGTCCCAGAATGATGTAATCATCTCCATAAGATGACTTTGAACTGAGGTTATTGCATTAGTTACAGATAATTAGCTAGCATACTTGTAGTTCTGCAACAAGTACTTGGGTTCTTAGGCCCTGTATAACAGCTTTCTTTCTTGTTTGACGGCGGACCCTGGTCTTCTGGTGGAGTGGTGGGGTCGCTTGTTGATGAGTACCATCCATCTCCACATGGGTGGTCCCGGCTTTGAGGCCGACGGCCTCACGCTCCTGCCTCAGACGGGTCACTAATTTCTCACTTCCGAATGAGGTGGTGTCTACCTGCCATGCTTCGTCATCTTGCTCTCTTGGGGAGCAACTGCGGTTATGAGACACTGTTGTGGCTGGATGAGCTAGCAGCCCAGCTTCGCCGGTCCCCATAATGTCCACTCCAGTCTGGTTCGGATAGCTACAGGCCCCCCAGGTGGACTTAGCCTAACAGGTTCGATCGAGGTTATGAGGTATGGATGATCACTCCCGATCAACAGCAATGGTCTGGCATTCCTGAATGGCTGGATTGGCAGGCCACGCAGGTGCTGGTGATTCTTCTGGAGCAGCTCCATTGGGTAGGTGTGCTCTGCCAAGTTAATGCGGGTCGCGGTGAAAGCTCCCATGATGGAGAATTTGGCCATGGGGTTAGCCACGGGAGAGACAAAGAAGGACACTGAGGTGCCAGTGATGGTCTGTACACCCTGCCCGATGGTACGCAGCAGTAGATCTTCTGGCATTCCTTGAAGTCTGAGTCCTTTGGCGGCAGCAGGCAGCAACATCATTCTCTCCGAACCGTCATCCAATATGGCATAGGTGTAGAGGGTTCGATCACCGTTGTGGAGAAGGACCCTGACGACTTTCAGTAGTACCTGACTGCCGTCGGTTGACCTGTCTGCGTAAAGGACCTCGGTAGGTGAACTCTCTGCCTGGTTCTGCTCAACGACAGGCTTTACTCCTTCCATGGAGATCCTGTCATTGACCTCGTGCAGAATCCGCAGATGTCTTCCCCCACACAAACTGCAATGTTTCTTGAGGTCGCTGGAGTCCCTTGCAGATTATGTACAGATGTGACTCAATGAAAAATTACTAGAACTCTGTCATGTAAAAAACAAGACAGAAAAGAAAATCCTTACGTAAAGAACAACTGGCTTTGACAGCTGGCATTGTTTGTGTTAGATTTGATTTTTATTTTATTCCTTCTTTTGTGTTTTATTTAACATTTACTACTACAGTGGAAATACACCCCCAGAGTTACAGAAACTTAAGTCAGATGTCTGGCCTGTGGTCAACCAGTACAGAAAGCAGAGGAGGAAATGGAAGTGCAGATGGCCACAGACAGCATTAGAATAATCATCTTTTTTATTATTATATTTTAATATGGCCGGGTACAGGAGTGATGCATGATGAATTGCTCTGGGTTGGTTGTAAAGTGAGTCGTCCCAGCTGAGGTCAGTGATTTGCGGTTTTTATTCAAATTTTGTCTGGGATGTCTAAATTATGATTCATGTTGACGCCTGCCCCTGTACTCTTACTGTCAGCCCCTCTCTCTTTGAAAAAGGCATGTAGCTGTCACGTTCTTCAGGTTCAACAACGTTCCAGTGTCTGTGAAAGATAAAGGTATTAAACTAGAGCGGCACAAATGAACACAGAAATTAATCTGAATTGAATGTTGCCAGTGCACCTTACGGTCTAATCCCATAGCAATAGCTGAAGGAAGGAATATCCTTGCTATCTGTTGCTGGCTCGCGGTCAAGAGCTGAGCAGACGCACTTTAAGGCGTGGGTTGCACTGTTCTCTCAAAGCTATTTGTAGCCACATCTCATTTTTCTTCAATCTTTCCTTAAAAAACTCTTTTTTAATTGGAGCTCCTGCTGTACCGTGCCTCCCTACGTGCAACCTTCATAAGACACCGTTGCCTTTACATTTCTTACTGTGTTCCTTTTAATACTTACAGCATTGCGCTCTTTATCGCAGTTAAGTTTAGATCCTTCAATCTGACTATTTTTTATTAGCAGGTAGAATTAAATTCTGCACACTCCCTCAGTAATTTAACTAAACTAAACTATTAGATGCTATAAGAATTGTGATAAAAGGAATAAAGATTCTGGCAGAGAATAAAAAGCATAACAAAAAAAAATAAGTCCTTGTACTTGAAATACATTATAAAATACATTATGGATTAGCCAGCTGTATTTTCAAAGATTTTTCACTTTTAACAGGCTTTTAGGCCTTGCGTGAAATGTCTCTTCTTTAGAAACCAAAACAATACAGAGTGGCTTCTCCCTTAGACTGATAAATAATGCATGACCATTTTAGCATGAGTTCTTGGCTCATTCAGAATGGAAATAGTGGAAAGGAGCATTTCCTCAGTGACAAAGTTAACAAAATATTCTGGTCAACGTCAATATGTCACCTAAACTGATCTGATGCATGTACAAGGAGAGATTCATTATACAGTGTCACCATCTAAGATGGTTCTATGGTTCCCACAAATGCAGTGCCAGTAATATTTTGTTACCTAAAACGCATATTAACTAAAATTATTTGATCGTGTGTGTCACTATTTTGAATTCAATTTTCACAGGGAAAGAATTATTATGGAATTATTCTGTTACCCCATAAAATCTGACTTTGTCAATGGTCTTGAAACATTTGCAAGGCATTTTTGTTAACTTCAAGCAGGAAAAATATTCATTCCAATTCACACATAAAATAGTTTAGTATGCTGTACATTTAATAATAATTTCTCTTTTATTTGAACAGTGGAATTTTTGCCATATCAGAATTGAAAAAACTCCAAAGTAACACACTTACGTATTATACAAGGCACAGGAATACTTCATTTTCTGCTAAATGACAATTAAAAAGATATATAAACAAACTTGGAAGGCACTCTACATACGCCCGATCCTTCTCTACTGTGATGATTTTCTGTTCATGCTACATTTTCAACTATCTGCAGTATCCCCTAACTCAATAGCACGTCTTGAATTCCCTGCTTAATACAACCATTTAACTTTGTGAAAACAGTATTTGGAATACATCGTTTTCATTACATAAAACTGCAATCTAGAACAAGCTGCATTCTTTGAGGCCACCATAAATGTTTAATATGATGAGACATTTAACTGAATGGATACCGGCCCCTAAACAAATATTCTCCAAACAAATTTCCTAGCATTTACAAAAAATTTGTAATGTCAGTTATAAGGCAGTATATACAATTCAGACATCAGAGCAGTGGACTTAGTTTCAGTTAAACAAGGAATAGATCAGGTGACCACATGTATGAGATGCACTGTCATGTTGAAGAGCAGGTGAACATAACAGCTAACAGCCATATCACTTTTTTTTTAATATTTTCGCATAAATGGAAGATTGCAAATAACAAAATACAGCGATTGTTTTCCTGTGCACAAACACGGAACATATTGGTCAGGTTCGAACTAATGCAAATCACAACGGTTGTTATGGTAATGGAGTGTTTTAAAGGGAACGATTAAATGAAACAGAAATCTTTTGGGTATTCTTTAGTCTGTGTAAAAATCTGAATTGGATGGAAACCAATCTGACCCCATTAAATACCAGTGCATCTACAACAGACAAAATCGTTCCATTAATAGCCATTTTCTGATGCTCATATTTCCTACCGAGGTCATTTCTACCTTTTGCCTCGATTGCCATTTATCAGTCTGCTTCCATCTGATGCTCCTTGTGGTTAATTGAATCTGTGATATAAAAGGAAACTCTGATACTACGTGCAGGACTTCCGAGAAGATGCTATTCCGCAGACGAGACAAAGGTCTAAAACCATCTAGACAACATAGGGGTGCTTTTGGGGGGCATGGATGTATAGGGGTGGTTTAACGACACCTATGCAATTTAATAATTATACTCATTTAGAATTACCGCTAACTGTGGCAGCTCTACAAAACCTCCATCAAGTAAATCCTTTCTCCTGCTTTTACGACTGATAATTCAGCCACGCAGTTACAAAACAACAGATGTGGGTGCCACCTCTGCCATTCTGTTGTTTTGAACCTGACAGGTGTCAGCTGTCTATAAACGTATTCTGTTATCAGAATTTTTAAAATGATTATTTTCAAGCAGAAATAATCAATGAAAATAGCTTGATATGCATGTTCTCCTCCACTGACAAATAAGAAATTGCAAATCTGATGCAGTCACTTATGGCCGACTTATTCTGGAATGACAATTGTGGATTTCTCAAGATAAATAATCAGACTGTCATAGCAGGTTATTGTTTAATAGTTTTTTATCAAGTGAACAACATGGCGGCATGGTGGCTCAGGGGTTAACACTGTTACTTCACACCAGGAGGGTTAGGGTGTGAATCCCTTCTCTGCTCTGTGTGTGTGCAGTTTCCACACCTTCCTTGTGTGGTCTGGGTTTCCTCCCAAACTTTAAGATGTGCAGTTAGGCTAATTGGTCTCTTAATTACCTTTAGAGTTTGTGCCTTGTGATGGACTGACATTCTCTCCCTTTTGCCTACACCACCTGTGATAGAATAAGTGAGTAGAAGATGGATGGAATATTGAATATCGTTTTTGTGTTAACTTAAATAATCGTGCATCTTAGTTCAAATATTTAAAAAATCCTGTTAATTAGCATAATTTGTGTAAGTTTTGACTATGATTTGTGTGTGTGTGCTCCATCCTAAAGACATGGTGAGCTGCATTTACCTGGATGTTAAACCTCAGACATAAAGGATTAGCAAACAATAGACAGTCTCAGGCAGTAAGGACTTAACAAAGGCATCAAAACATGTTAGCAATAATACGACTACAATTTCCTCGCTTCTGGAACTCCCCTGTCCAAATGGGAGGTGTTGGCCTTCTAGGGAGCAATTCACTGAAATCTCTGTACATCAAAGTCATTTTTCCCAATGTTTTCTGACCTCAAGCCCTGACCTCATGACAGCAGGATGAGTGATTCTGAATGTGTGGCTATGGAACTGAGCAATGCATCACTGAAGCACCAGCCAGGTCTTCATTAACTGGGTAGCCATACCAGAGACAGCAAGGGTTTGTCACTATTGCAGGCAAATTCCCTGGGTCAGCAGGCAAAAAGACTATAGTCTTAATAAATAGAAACAATTAGGAGTCACATGCTATTTTTGCTGCCTACTTCTGCCACCATGCTGGTCAGTTGGTCGTAGTTTGAAATAGCCAGTGTGGCGCAATAAAAGCATATTAATGTATGCAGAGTGTTACGTACCCAAGAAGTCTCTTCTCTCTGTGCTTCCTGTTGACTTTTAAATCCGTAGCTCCTCCTCCCCAGCGCGTTGGTAGGCCGCCAAAGAAATGAAGCATCAGTACGCATCACGGCCAGCGTTCCTTGACCTGCACTCCAAAAAAGAAGGAAACAACAAGCAGGACACACCTACAGGCTCTTGCACATAACACAGAGTAATCCCGCCGTTTCCCATGACCACTTTACCCAGTGTGGCGCTCCATTGAGCCAGGAATCTGTTTCACGTAGGACAGTGCAAGAGACAGGGGATGGCCTTGACAAGATGTCAGACCATCAAAGGCCACAATCACACATAGAATTGCACACTAAGGGCATGACAGCCTAATTGACCTATTCAACCCTGATTCTGGGACAGGAACAAAAATCACTTTTCGGTACACTAATAAAACTGTCACGCCAATGGTTGAAACACAGATTAATTAACATGCAAACAATGAAATTTTATGATATGAACCTTAATAGAATCTCTTATCTATTGTAGGGTCTTAATCCTATTGTAAGACACTCAGTGGGTACCTCGAACAGGATGCCAGTCTAACAGAGTGTCAACAGTCAATGAGCAATTTTACAGCAGCAGTGTGCTCAGATAACAATACTTCGAGAATATGGAAACCCCATGTGCTGAGCACTAAAGCAGGAAACTGACCCCACAGTTCTGGGAGGCATGAAGTCACCCCAGTCACACTCCTAAATTTAAAACAATGGTACTTCAGCAGATATCAACATCTAGATACTGCCACACACACAAAAAAAAAAAAAAAAAATTTAAATGCAGTTCATTGGGCTCTCTAGTGCAGTAAATCCAGCTGACTTTATACAACTGAGCTTGATATTGGTAAGAGATATCACAATAACTCACATCCTCCAAAAAAAGTATCCTAGGTCAATATGAGTGGCTGAATCACAGGAGATCTCTTTTCTGCGAGGCTTGCCTTGTGTCAGTTTTTAGATAATTCAGTCCTGCCTCACACCAGCGATCACTCAACTGCTTTCAGGCAAACAAAAAGCCGCTGTGCAATTTGCAGGTGAATGGAGACTGAGAATTCCTTCTTCCCTGCCCTTGGTTGCTTAACATCTGAAATGCACAGATTTTCCAATTCTGTGTTTTATGCAAGAGGACATTTATTTTTTCCTCCAGTCAGTAATTCCTCAAAAAAAAGATTGTGGTGAGGTGACCGACCAACAGGGCCTAGCATCTATTGAAAGCACCCGTGAATATGGAGCTTTTAACTAGGACAAATTTTGAAGGGGAAAAATCATGGTTCAGGATTTCAGACACTCAAATGGGTTTGCTGTGAGTAAGATCACATCCAGAAACCTTCAGAATGTTCCGTTCTTCATCAGGAGCAATTCTCTGAACAAAATGTATCCACAATTTAAAAGCTAAAAATGACATTTCAGCTTTCATTTTGAGTTAAGTGTTTTCCCATTTATCTTCCAAGTGCATATCCTGTATAGCTACAGAGTCTACCTCAGGGAGCACAGGGTACAAGGCAAAGGACATCTTATACACAGTGTACGAGCTACAAGTTCATCACAGGACACCCAGCAGGGTAGGATGGGAGCATTTAGCAATGCAGAATTACCTAACCACATTCTTGGACTGCTGGCAGAAAAATGTCTACCTAAAAGAAACCCTAGCGAGTACTGGGAGAACTTACAGTCTTCACACACACACACATACACACACACACACACACACACACACACACTCACTTATTTGTATTTATAACCTTTTGGAGACCTTCCATTCATTTCTATGGGCCTAACCCTAATCCTAACTATGACAACCCTAACCGTTACCCAGCCCTAACCTTAACCACAAGTACCCCAACAAAATTACTAGGCTTTTATCTATTTAGGTTTTTTGATTACATTTACAGATTTTTATAAAATTCAGTTTTCTTCTTTCAGGACATGACAATTGTCCCATGAGGTAAAAAAATAACTGATTTTCACTTCTTCAGGGGACTTTGAGTCTCCACAATGTGATAATAAACATTTCCATGGACACACGCATGCAGCATGGGTGGGGTTAGAACCTGCAAGCCTAGCAGTCCGAAGCACCTGATCAACTATCTAACATGTATCTAAAATTATATAACCACTGCTATATTGTTACAATGGATAAACAAAATATAAATGGATACTCATCACGTCATGATCTACTTTCTGGTTTAAAAATGAGTCATATTTCCTGCTCATGCTGAAATCTTACACAATTATGAACTGAAGGGGTAGTTGCATGGTTTGATCTGAAATTCTGGGACTAAAGTAGAAAATCTTCGGTGAGTCACTAGACAAGAACGTGTCCCTGGGTTGATGAATATCTGCAGGTGACATTGATCCACAGTAGAAGTACAATTCTTGTAATACTCTGGCATGTCCACCTGAAACATATTCACACTTCTCTATCTAACCTTATCAATAAAGCAAAAACTTGTGGCATCATTTAGGTACTCCCTCCTATTTATTTGAGGCACTGACTGAGCTTTCCAGTGTGCACTTTGACTCGACTGCAGTGTAATCAATGCTTGGTGAGATTCAATGACAACGATAACATATTAATGGTTAAAATATGGCAAAACGTTCCAAGTTAACATTTTGTGAAAACACACAGCGTAACATTCAAATCATCTTGTCATTTAAGAATACAATCATTTACAAAAATCAAGCAAATTTAAATGATTTTAACAACACTCACAGGCAGAGCTCATTGTGTTACTTTGGCTTTTTACATCATTTGAGAAGAAGAGAGGTTTTATTAACAAACGAAACATTGGCCTCACCAGACCCCACCCCCAGCTTTCCTAAGTCTCCTCAGTGTCGCTCAGCCTATCCTATTTAAAACTCAAGCAAAGGTGATTAATGTAGAAGGGCATCATCTAAGATAGGAACCGGAATCACTTGATGCTAGTGTGGAAGCGATAAGAGTATGGAGTAGTTTATTGTGCTTTTTTAAAAGAACGGAATCAGGCAGGGAAGAAAACTTACAAAAACATAACTGACTGCATGATGAGCGCAGAGACTACTTAAACATTAACACTGCTGGGCAGAGGTGAAAGTTAGACATTACCTCTCAGCAGGATCAATACTTGACTTCTCGCAGCCCAAGACTGACAGAGGCCACACCCCTCCCTTCACAAAATGCAATCAGGGTTTCATTACGTCAGGCCTTTGTATCCTGGAGATTGGTCACCATGGAAACACAGCATCATACAAATATAGACCTGTACATTCTAGTCAATAGTCTAAATTTCCCAGAATCCATTTTGGTTTTATCAGAGGTCATATCCTGATGGCAGTTTACACATATTAGCCAAAACAGTAGCAATGCTACAGAAAGCATACTTGTCTAAAAGTAAAGAATAACTTTCTGTTTTTGCCGTTTACTAGTTATAGGTAGAACTGTTAAATACTTAATGTATTTAAGATCAAATGTACAAGTGCTAATAAGAGAATGTTGCAGGCATTTTCCCGCTCCTAGTAACAGTAGTTTTCAAATAACACACGGTGGCAGTGACAGTTTCTTCTGCAGTGTTGAGTAGGAGACACTGATCTATGCACGGAGATGTTGTGTCTTTTTGTATTTTCTTTTAACCCTTGTTTTATTAATGGTGGTGAGAGGGCAGGCATATGTGGATTGTCAGCCTCGACCCCCTTTTTCAGCCTGAGGCCATATTGACCATTGGGGACTTCTCTGTACAGGCCGTGTTTTATAAGCAAGCACAAAGGCATGTTCGATTGTGAGTGACCACCAGCCTGCTGCAGTGACTGGCGTGACGGAGTCAGGCTGGGTATTTCGCAGAGGACACTGGCTGAGGAAAAATTAGGAGACAGAGATGGTTTGCCTGTTTGTGGCTTTTTTATGTAGGAAATAATTCTTTTCAGATTGTCATAGAAATGACGATAATCAGAAAAATAACTGCTCAGTTTTCCGGTAATATCACTGTAATCATTGTCATGTAAAGTCCGTTCTGGCCTTGGCTGTCGATGCTTATGACATTGATGGCTTCATTGCCCTATTCAACAGTTTTGAAAATTAAACCTTATTCATGCTCGACTAAATTGGGATTTGAGGTCAAAGTGCTGCCTTAGCGCATAGCACTGCAGCTTCACACCTTCAGGATTATGGGTTTGAATCCTGCTGTGTGCTCTGTGTGTGGAGTCTAAAAACATGTAGTTAACTGGCATCCTACCCAGAGTGCCCCTGCAGTGCCTGTTCTGCTTCCTCAGTCTGGTCCAGACTCACTACATCTCAATGTTAGATAAGTGATTATGGAAGATGGATCGATGGGCAATTGAGTTTAATGTCCACCTCTGTGTACATAGTGTAAGTCACAGAATTTGCCGAAAGCCAGGAAGTTCCATGCATGAACAACCTTCACGACTACAAAAAGGTACTAAAAATACCTCTCAAGAGGATATGAAAACAATCTGTATAAAACACATTTGACATTTTACTGATGTATTTCATACATGCCCTTTAAGACTTAAAGCATCTGTTAATGGCAAAGCAACAGAACGTGGAAGACCGACTGCATCTCCGTGATCAGGAAATGCGTGTGTTTGAGCTGGCTGTAAATGCACGCCTCCAGCGTGATACACACGTGAAAGGCTTGGACACGTGAAACAAATCTCTCGTCTGGTCATGCTAACAAGGGTTTACGTCAGGTTTGGCTCTTGGGAATGACAGAGAGGATTTACAAAAAGAGGAAATCGCAGGCCACTTGGGAACTTGACTGTGTACATTTTGTTATTACTACATCAACTTCATTGTCATCCATCCATTTTCAAAACCACCTTTCGTATGGAGGGTCTTTGCAAGTTGGGCCCTTTTCCACACAACACAGAGCACAAGGCAGCAGAAACTCTGGACAGGATGCCAGTCCATCACAGGACACAAGGCACAGAACACTCTGGCCAGTAAGCTAGTACACTGCAGAATATGCTATAATTGCAGTGGCAAATTTAGAGGCATCATTTGGCAGGAATCGAGGCACAGCCTGGAACGTGTATGTCCACAGTTGTAACCACTGAATCGCACACTTATCTCTAACTATAGTCCTTGACTGTGCCACCCACCATCCATCAAAGCATCTATAATATCTAATTGCTTTAAGTGGGCTTTAGATTGACCATCAAGAGTGAGACACCAAATAAAACGTGACAGCATAATGATTAATTACCCAGCCATATGTCACATAATAATTTTGGGAAACATTCTTAATCCGGTTCTCCTGCCAAGAGGACACAGTAATTAAAAAGAAACAATTAACAGTATCTGCTACCTATGTAAGTGATGCCCCCATCCCATTACTGCAGCACACCATGGTAAATCTGCCTCACCCTCTCCCCCTGCCCGCCAGCGTCAGCCCTAACAGTTTATTACACTTTGCTTTCACCAAAATCTTCCTTTCCTCCACCAAGGGCATTGTTGTATATAAATGATGCCTTAGTGGAAGTGTAAATATAACGTTTTGACATGCTGTTTGTATCTATGTTGTGAGCGACACGATGCTTTACGGATTGGGCAGGGAAGAGGGAAGTTGTTCCTCCTGTTGGGGTTGGGTTGCCCTGTCACTGCTGCTGAAACATTGTGAGGGAAGAGATTTCAGCGCTCTGAGAGGAGGGAGGCTGGAGACAGATAATTCTCTGCAGCTATATTGTTTTATTCTGGATGCTTTTGAACGACCATTAAAATATGAGTATCCAAGGAGAAGACTGGGAAGGAAGAAAGTAAAGGAAGCAGGGAATACACAACAGATTGTTATTCACATCACATGGCTGCCACTGGGCAGCACTGTTGTCTAACACCTCCAGGGTTGTGGGTTTGAATCCCATATTCGCGCTATATTTTTTGTCTTACCGTCTTCTACCCCCTTGGATGGATTTCCTCCCCAAAGACATGCTGTTAGGAACATCGGCATATCAAAATTCAGTTTTTTTTTTTATACTGCCTTTCAGTAATTACTACAATGTGTGTTCATAAAAATGGGAAAAAAAGCCAGATGAAAATAAGGAAAGGAAACAAAAATTTTTGGAGGGCCAACACCAACTGGTTGCCCCCACCTTAGGGGCATGCTACCATTATGCAGAGCAGGGAAACATATAACACTAATGTTTGATATGAGAAGCAAATTGTGGTCAGGTTCATCTGTCTGCCAATTCATTATGCAGATCCTGGTAAGATCGTCCTGATTGTAGGCCACGTCAATGATATTACACTTGTTCCATGGGACTGATATGGCATCGAGCCTGAGTGGTACCCATGCCAGCCACCTTCTGAACATGTGAGGGAGAAAACAAGTCATGAAAACAAGTCACTTTATTTAGAATATGCAGTAATATATTTTATGTGTGGTGTACGTCTCCTGAAAGTAGAACATTACAATAATTACCTACTACAGACAAAAGCATGCACTGCTTTCTCAGTATCTTGGATAGTGTAAAAGGGTCTAAGCTCAGTGAGAAGCATGTCTTAGATATTGCCTCAACATGAGATTTCAAAGAAATGTTAGAGCCTAGAATGTCACCCAGATTACATGCTAAGCTCTTCAAACAAAAGATTAGCACTTCAGAATTGTGATGAAATTATAGTCCTCCTATCTGTAGTATTGCCTCCAAACATGAAGTTTTTTTTTTTCATGTTAGGTGACAGAAAGTTTTTACTTTTTTAAAGCAGCTGACCAGAGTAACAATAGACGAGTTGGCATTACATGCCGCTGAAATATATGCGTGAAAGTTAGGAGTGAAAGTTAACATGATTTATCACACTGGGAGAACAATAGAGATCCAAGCACTGAGCCCTGTGGCACTCCAGAATTTGACTGGAGATATTGATGAAGCATTACTACTATTAGATATTAAATTACCCAGTGAATGTATGTATGTATGTGCGCCGCATGGAATGGCATTGCATCTTGGGTGTTCCCCAGCCTTCTACTTTCCACTGCTTGCGATATCCTTGAGGTCTTCCTGTGACACTATTAGAAAATGGATGTTTGGAAAACTAGCAGTAAATGTTCCATAGGTACCACAGTGTTTAAATGCATTCACATATACATAGAATGCTGTTAATGACACTCTGGGAAGCTTTGGTTTTGAACAGAATAAAACCATTCAACATGGATTTGGGTTACGCAGCAAAACAAAGTTGAAACATCTATATTACCTAACGTGTTTGTTCTTAGTTCACTGTGAAATCAATAATTGGGATTTACCATTCTGAGAAGTATACAGTATTTATTCAACATTAACCCTTGTCAGTTTGATTAGTTAACGAACAGTGAAATTGCAGAGCATGTCTGTCCTACATAAAGACTGAGAGATCGTCTGAACATTGTTTACCAGACGTATTTATGTAAAGGGCACTGAAAAGGGTAGCCTACAGTTCTTCTTTCAATAGATGATCATGTTCTTTGTATCCCTCATTTTGATGCCACAGCATATTTAAGGCAGAGTGGGTTGTTTCAATTCGGAGAGTCAGATGCCTGGAGTTTTGCATGTTCATTAATCCCTCGTTCCACTTATTATGTATAAATGTGTTCCATTTAGTTTTACCCCCAGGAAACAGAATAAAAATACTGATGCACACAATCCCGTGCTGCATGTTAAACGTCCACTTAATATACGATAATGTTTTGTGTTTAGCTTCATCCCCAGGACCCCGGATGACAGCAGTTGAAAGTACACTCGTATCACATCTCCCATCTGCCATCCTGACTGAGACGTAAGCATACATTCTTTGATAGAATCTGGCCTCAGTCTACATGCGGATAGATGGACTAGGCTAGTTGTTATTTTACTAGCCCATCAATGTGTAGATGACACGGTGAAGGTGAGTACCCTTTAAGAACCACATCCTCAAACAGGCTATTCACATCTTAAAGGAAGGATTATAATGTTTTTTTTATAATTTGTCATCTCTACCTACTTCTCCAGGCTGTTTTTTTTTCCAGTCGTGACCCACTAACTGATACATTTTATTCACTCGTGGGATTGAAATAACAACCACGCACTGAAAATGCTATGGATCACAAATCCGAGGAACAGCATCAACGTGCTCCCTGTTCCCCGCTTCACAGATTCATTGATTAGAATCATTTGTTTCAAATTATGAATTATTAATTATTACTGTCTTAGAATTACAACTACCCAATAAGCCTTTGTCCACAAATACGCAGAACTCTTTCTACTTACAGTACCTCCTGCATCAGTTTGTCTGATAAAACCCAATGTCAGGCATGTATATTTTAGGAACATCATATTTGATCGGATTTATTTTTACAGCGTGACCAAGGGACAAACATAGTGTATGTTATGTTATACACATATTTATTTTACAGGATCTGCACTGAAGCACACTGGTGTGTGTCGTGATGTGATTTACAAAGACATTTAGGTTTCTGGATCGTATAAAATGTCAGAAAGAAATAATCTATAGTATATTTATAGGGCTCCTTACTGTTTAAAATTTTCTTACATCATCTAAGAGTATTTAATATACTGCAACTGAAAAATGATGCTTATCAGACACAAAATTTTCAAATTGGTTCACGTTGAAAAAGAGGGAAATCTGGGAGAAGGAATTGTGTCACAGCCATATTATGAGAGTAAGCTCTCCCCATTTTTTGTTACTTTCTGAATATTCTCACAGAATTTCATTTTTATTATTATTATTATTACTGTTAGTACAGTAGTACTGACCTTCGCTATGCATCTCATTAATCAAAAGTAGACACTGGCATGTCGGGGCATTCTGGGAAAATGTGTTTGATGCTTATCATTTCTGGCACTAACGTACCACTGTCATGGCTGCCTTGCTGTTTGTGTCAATCTTTCAGTTATGACATGGTGAGGTCATTCTTTTAGAATGCACTGACTCCAGTTTATTAAGGGCAATACTTAGACCTGGCAAATAGGTATTGTTAGATCTTAAACAGGCATTTGCTTCTATTAGCTGTTTAATATTTTCATAGAAATGAATAAATATTAAAAGTACTTTCTGTTTCTCCAGACCCAATGAAAGTCAAGTAGACATTTGACAGTGTTCTTCATAATTATGAGCACCTTTGGTAAAAATGACAAAAAAAAAAAAATGTTCTTGCTGTTCATTAGCTTGATCTTACATTCAGATTATGAGCAAAATCAAAGCTTCCACTTAAGTCAATTTATTCAAAGAAACGAAATTCTCACAACAAAAACTTTTTAATTCAAACACATGTCACGATTTCTGACACCCCTGTGTTTAGGAATTTCTGCGCCCTACCTTTGCCATGGTAACGGTACTGCTGGCTGAGATGGGAGAACATTTAGAGGGTATCTGAGACTGTTCCTCGTGATCATGCTAATGAACAACGAACAGTACTGCGTCTTCAGTTCTGTTACCAGGGCTGGCTGAGATGGGAGAACATTTAGAGGGTATCTGAGACTGTTCCTCGTGATCATGCTAATGAACAACGAAGATGATTTTTCACAGCTTCTTTACCAAAGGTACCAATGATTCTGGAGGACAGTGTAGGTATTTTTTGGTCAACAGTGCATTCAAGTAAAGTGTTAACATTGTTACGAAAGATTTGAAATTTGTTTTGTTAAACAACGTTAGACTTAATCTAATTTCTTTATTTTCCTTTCTGGTGTCAATGTTTTTGGGGGTAGAGGGCATGGTGGCTCACACCTCTAGGGCTGTGAGTTTGAGTCCCACCTCTGTGTGCGTGGAGCTTGCATACTATCCCTGTGCTTTATGGGTTTCCTCCCACCTTCCACAGACGTGTGATCTATGGGAATTGGCTCCTCTAAATTGTGTTTGTTAGTTATCAACGACAGCTGGAGTGACATGCCATTTGGCAATTTTTTTTTGTCGCATCGACTTAGAAGTGGAGTCTGCACCAATGCAGGATAAACACTAGGAGAGAGAGAGGGAGAGGTGAGGTGAGGGAGAATGAGAGAGAGAGACAGAGTGCGGGAGAGAGAGAAAACAAAGAAATCAGGAGAAGGGGAGGGAGTGACAGAGGGAGAGAGAGAAGGAGACAGAGTGTTTGAGGGGTTAGTTTTTCCTCACATGTACTTTATAGTACATTTGAAAACTGCAAAATCAGGAAATACTAATTATTAAAGTTGCAGTATGTATTTAACTGGTCCTTAGCTGTCATTTTTATCTACAAGAGCTGTCATTCTTCGCAAGCACAATTTATAATTATGAAATTGTAAGGGTAAGCCGCCCCCTGGCCCAATGTCGGAATCCAAGTGAACAGCCGAAGGTATAAACGTGTGTAGGTCCTTCCGTACGTGTCTGGAAAGTGCTTAAAACCATAGTTAAACGGAAGATAATGTAAACATATTTTGATCTGATTACATATGATTTAATGATTGGTTTACAATGCTGTGGCCTTGATCTTTAATGAATTTAGGTTGGTTCTGATAATATCAAGACTTGTCTTACTCTCAGTTACTCTCTCTTCCGGGCATGGGTATCATTTAGGGTTTGCTCCTGGCCAGTCGAGCAAATATCCAGCATCAAATGGAACCAGGCTGACGGTTCAGGGACTGGGTGATAGCTAGGAACTTAGCACATGCTCAGCATGTTTGAGTCTATCCAGCTCAGGGACCGCTAGGTTCGGTATAACCAGATGTTGACATAGGCTGTGGGTCAGTCTATCGGACTGCCCAGTTCAGGGACCGATGGAATTTGTCCAAATAACATACACAAAAGATATGTACCAAAATGTGTAATTATCCTGGCTCAGGGATTGTTACAGTATGTCTTATTGATCCAACTCAGAGGCTGGTTCCCATTGTCAGTGTGTTTGACTATGTTAACATCACGTATGACGAACTTCGCCAACTCAGAGGCTGGTGAGAATTATCAGGATGTTCCCCCAATACAGCTCAGGGACAGTTTAGGTGCGGTAAGTCTGGTAGATCTTCAGCTCATAGGCTGTGCACCAGTTACTTCTGTGCAATACAGTGTAGCTATGCAGAGCCTGTATAACCACCTAATCCTGGTCAGGGATTGCAAGAACACCACCACAAAGAACTCGGCAGAGCTAATGATTTCAGACAGGCGAGAATTAAACAGAACACAATTTATTTGCTGGGTAGGCATAATGTAAATTAATTCCAATTAGACAAGACAGAGATCAAACAATGTGGCCACACGAGTATCTAATGTAACAACACAAAAGACAAAATGGTACATACTAAGCAGAAGATACATGCAGTAAAGGCGAAAAGGGATCTGGCTGCAGATATTAATGTACAGAGCTGTATGGGAGTCCTGATTACAGGAAAACTCCATTATGGCTACACATACGTCTTACGTGGGAAGTCCTGAATACTGAAGCCCCCCCCTTTAATGTTTAGCTCCCTGAAATATCAGACCAAGTGCTGTGTTATCATTTGAATGATCCAATCATTGGTCAGATGACCACAGGACAAATGGTATTCAGTTGGACAAATGGTATTCGAATCCTGAGTTTGGTGACCCCTCCTGACTTTAACGACAGATAGCCGTGTGTCTTTGATATTCCTGGAGGCTGGGTCTTGTGAGAAGGACAGGATTTCTTCTAAAGCTCTACATCTTTAAAATGATACGAAATACTATTTTTGAGCTGAGATCATTGTGCCAGTGGCACTGAGACCATTCAAACGAGACATCATTGATGTCATGCAGGTATCATTTGGAAAATTAAGCTACCATCTGGTTAATTAATTGTTTTTGTAGTTCTTCACTAAAACCTCTTTTTTGAACATTTCTACTGGCTTGGGAAAACCCTGCTGGTTAGACAAACCATTCATAATCAATGGCTGACGCTCCATCAGTCTTGGCTGTCAAACCACAAGGCAAAGTGTGTGCATAATATAATCCTGAACTTTTTGTTAAGTGGAGCACAGAAGGTCATTTTTTCTCCTACTCTCTAACAACAATTTCAGCTCCTGAGTCGCCTTCCATTCCACTTGTTTCTAATTTGTCATGAGATGTTCCAAATTTAATGCATTAATGAACCACTGTCTATAATGCCAATTATCCAATGTTGGTGAGTAGCGATGATTAAAGTAAAGCATTTGAAAAATCATTGTTTTATAACATAGCATAGCCTGTTCTTACCATTCAGAAGGAAGATGAAGCTTTGGAAGATGGAGACGCTTAATAGATATATTCTGTGTTTTGTGCAATTGGAGCCAATCAAGTGTGATGTAAATTACTGTCATGCAGACACTTGCTTTCCTCAAGCTGACATGACTTTCTGATTTCTAACATATTTATAACATAAGAACAACGTTGACATGACCGGACACTGTGAGGGGAACTGCTGTTCAAGTGCTTTAGATATAAAACATACTGGCCTTTCCTGGAATCTAGTTGTATTTCACATTTCTTTCCAAACAGTCATTTACTTATTTGCTTATTTGTATCTCTGGGGTATTGTGATTTGCATATGTTGTATGTTTTAATTAAGGCCATTCTCAATATGCAGATCAACTTCCCAGGTATTGTCAGAATACTTTTTAACTCAACATATGTACCGTTTATAATAATCATTATGGGAACATTATATCTGAAGCTACACTCATCCATGTAATGCGGTCGGCTTGGTAATCTGGTAATTCTGTACAACTGCATTTCCCAGAAAGTGGTCACAGTGAGCCTGGAACCTAACCCAAGAACATCAGGGAGCAAAGCAGGTAACGCCTTGGATGGACTTCCTGTCCACTGTTGGGTACACACTCACGCATCCTCACACAATATGGGTAGGTTAGATATACCAGAACTACAAAAACCAGGTTACCTGGAGAAGACCCACCCAAACACTTGAAGAACATGCAGACACACCGTTTACCATATGGCTAGAGTTCTGAAGCTACAATACTGAACACTGAGCCACCACACTGCCCACTCATTACTCTTTAATAACCAATTATCAAGTATGGAGTTGTGCTGCTCGTTGATGTGTTTTGATAGAGCCCAGAACAGTAATGTGTTCAGTCATTACCCTAAGCTGACGCTGTGGTATGTATCCCTATAGTAAGTGGATTGTAGAGTCTTTTAAAGTGCATATTCAGAGTAGACCGCACAGAAGATGTGCTAACGCAGGGAGTGTAGGTTTGTCTCCAGAGAGGCTCCCACCTGTTCCTCGTTCCGCTGGGTCCGCCGTGGAGCAGCTGACACAAACAGCTGCAGCAAGAGACAGCCGGGAGTTCTTTGGCCTGCATGTTTTCTGAAGGTCCACTGAGCTTGGCCTTCTGGGATCTATCCTAGCATGTACTCCTGCAGAATTAGGTTCTCTCCTGCATTTCCTTAATTTATTTGAAGATGCAGTTATGGAAATTGGGGTGACTCAGTGGGCAGCTCAGCACTGTTGCCGTGCTCTTCGAGGCATGCGGGGTAAAGTCTCACATCTGCTCTGTGTGGACAGAGTTTGCGGGGTTTCCTAAGGGTACGTTGGTTTCTTCTCACAGTCCATCATGAGATGACAGTTACCTGTGGGGTGGGTATCTCTGAGGGTGTGGTTCTATTATAGCAGAACGTTTTTTTCCAGTGGTACTGGTTGTATTAAGAGATGTAGAATTACTGGATCTGCTTAAGGAGCAGGTGTGGGGAAAAAAATGAATAGCAAACAACTTTAAAGGTTTAAAAAGCTTAATTTGATTAGACAGCTGCAGAAATTAACATTTGTTGGTCCCTTTCAGCCATAGTTTTAATTAGAGGCTAGACTTTCTATTTAAAAATGCTTCATTGATAACTTGGGCACACGCAATAAAATGCAATACCATGCTTGAAGGACTCTGGCTTTGTACAAAGTTGGCTAGAATATGCCACTGTTGGTGCAAAGCTGCAGAATATAATTACAATCATTGCATTCTGTGCTTACATTAAATTGCACCTACTAATTTGCAGTTACATCAAAACGAATTGAAAACGAGACCATTTCATAAATTCTCCATTGATCTTTTTAATGTCTCTCTATGGCTTTAAGATTGCTAGTGATTTGGATCGTACCCATTAAAAACAAATCTCCCAATACTATTGGATTTTTTCTTATTTTACATTTGTGAGTCAGTCTATTTTTGCCTTCTCCATGCAGACCTGTAAAATGAAGTACTGTAAGTTCGTATTACATTAACAAATCAGTCCATTGTTGACAGTATGAAGGGGATCTCATGGTTGATGTGGTTTGAATCTGGTGTCAGGGGTTGGTGCTGTTGACCCGCCTCCTGTTACCCATATAAGGTAACATTTTGTTTTGACCCCAGTTAGGTCCTCCCCCCACCTACATGCAAGTACCACAGGTTAAGGCAGTCTGGAAAATCTCATCTCTTTCACTTCTGCCTGAGTATTTGTTAGTATTTTTTCGATCTGTCAAATCTGCTTCTTTAATTTTTCCGTTAGATGTTTATAGACAGATTTTTCTTTTCCTGCTCAGTCATGTGGTAACTTCCAATATTGGCATGACAGTGTGCTTCATAAGACATTACGTTATTGGAAAAAATTATGTAAACTGAAAACACAAAAGAAGCAGTAGGACATAAACCGGAAGGCTCGTCTGTTTAGAAATAAAACCCTATATGTCCAATATATTATATTAAATAACCCTATATATTTTTAGCAAGCTGGTCTTGATGAAGTGCTCAATGGAGAAGATTATGGAATAAAAATGTGACAATTGTGCGTGAGCTTCCTTGTAAATAAAGTAAATAAATGAAAACAAAGCATCTCAGTTGGATAATAGTAATAATTGTAATGTTTATCTGTTTATTAACTAGAAAAATGTACTAGGGCATATATAACTGTAGTAATATTGTCTATTCGGATTTCTGTTACTCGCCCTTAAATTAGTCTACAGAAATTCAGTTTCCATGAAGATGGAACAAGGGATCACAGAAGGATGTTAGAAAATAGGGAAATTTACAAAAATGATACATGTGTAGCCATATGCCTGACCAAAACTTGTACCTGGTTAATGTAACGTTAACTTGACATGGATTTGACATTAACACCCATGTCGATTTTCTGAAACCTTTTCACGTTTTAATTTCCGCCACTCTGCTTGTGTTGTAATGGCATTCAATGTCTACTCGCCCGTCCTTGCACACTCGGAGGTCTCCCCAAAGCCAGGATGACTTGATCAGCATTATTAATATGCATTTATATGCAACAGAAGGCGCTTATGGGTCAGGTTTCAGGGACCAAAGTCAGGAATCCGATAATGACCAAAAACGACCTAATGAGGCAACGTGACTGTGTTTAGCTCTGAGTCCGTGATTTTCGAAGATGAGAATACATGTCTTGTTGCAATGTTTTGCATGTTTATCTGTTATATAACTGCTGGGTGAAAAACACTGGGTTTAATAAGGCAACGTCAGAGTGTTAGTTGGCAACTCAGGTAGGTTCAAATACGTGGGTGCGAGACTAAAAGCCACTTCGAGGTATCTGCACTGATTTATCATTGGAAAAAAGCTACTGCAGCGTATACACTAAGATATCCACTAATGTGACATTCTGTACAAAGGTATAATCCACCTGGGGTTAATGTCATTGCGCTTAATGAATAGGCTAGACAGGATGGTGTTTAATCTGCCTACAGAAGGACAATTATAGATTTTTCTTCTTTGCAAAAGTGCTTTGAAGAGCAGACAGAGTCAGCCTTCTGGCCCGTGTGAAATGTCTCCTTCCTGTGTGAATCTGTCACTTGAAATAACTACTTTTCCTTTGTTCATGTTTTTTTCTTTATTTTCCCAATTAAAATGTCCCTTAATGTTCAAGCCTGCATTGAATTTCTTTTTTTTATTATTATTTACTAAGGTTTCTTTTACACTCTTTTGATGCGCCAATCAAATGCCACTCCAATGTCAACGTACCATGGGCATCTAATTCACTTTCTCGTTTGGCACATTCCCGGTCAAAAGCCCTCTTATATTGACTCTTTTAAAAGCCCAAACCACCAGATTGTAGTTCCCATGATTTCCGTGGGTCGGTCGTGTTCTCCCATGCAATTCATGACCCAATAAATACGGTCCAGTTTTTATTTCCCATTGTTGTAAATCAAGGGTTTGGATGTTTGCCCTCTACAAAGGGTAATGACTCGAGAAAAGCAGATAAAAGATTGTCTGGACTCCAGCCATCATACTTTCAATTCCTTGAATCAGACATCTCAAATAAAATGTCACATTTAGCTGTGAAGAACTCTCCGTGAGCCAAGGAAAATAATGCATAAAAGCCCAAGGCTTTTCTTAAAAGGCATTTTTCTCTTCTGTATGTCTGGTACCCTTGTACTTCTGGTTTCTCCACCATATTTATTTATATTAACTTTATGGCTGTCTAAACTGAGACTTTACAAAAGAGGGCCTGAATATCCACACCAAAGGTTGGATGAATTCATTGATCAATTCCCTTGAAATGCTGACATTCTGATTCTGCCAGACCCTTTTTGGCATTAATAAAACAACAAAAAAAATCTTTTTTAATTCAAGGAGGAGGGGAAAAAAATACAAATACAGAGTTTGATGGTCTGAGATTGTGCTATGAAAGAATGTGAAGTCTTTTCTGACCCACATCACAGTTTCTGCCACTTTTTCACGTTTTTGCACCCTTTTTGATAAAATCTTTTTCTTGTGAAGAAGTTTGTACAGCGCAGACTGAGGATTTAGTGCAGTTCATTGAGGTTCACAAAAGCCCAGAATATTAAAGAGATTTTACCATTATATCAAGATTATACCTCATAAAGATTTTATCAATTAGCTCATCATTTATTATATATTTTTTATAAACTGCTTTTTAGAACATTCATAAAGCATATGGGACAGCATGGTAAATCAGTGGACAGTACTTTGGCCTCACACGTTCTCTAAAATCTCTAAATTGCCCTCAGAATGTGATTGTGTGTCCTGGGTTGATGGAAGAGGTTCCAGGCTCACCCTGGGCGCTGCCTATGTGGTTATGGACGATGCATGGAAGAGAAGTAAAGTTGTTCCTTACTGTCTTGCCATTTGCAGCAGGTATGTCCTTTTTAAAACGATGTCAGACTAAAATTCAGCCAGGATGAGGAAGGCCTGGACTAGCTAAGGCCATGCTCAGGAGCGGGGGAATCCAGGCACTGCTGTGTGCAAAGCTGCCCGCTGGGTGCTGACTGTACACTACGGACCCCTGTGATACTGTGTGGGTTTTCCTGGGTGTGTGCGTGTTGGTGTAGGAACCGAGGTAACTGATGTAGCATTTTATCAGTGCTTGTGTAGATGTCATATGTAATGTTGCAGGTCTGTCACTGCATAATCATCAATCATGACAGACGGTTTTGTTGTTATTTATCCACAGATGACTCCAAAACCCTGATAAGTGTAAACAGTTAGAGGATGGATGGATGGATGGATGGATGGATGGATGGATGGATGGATGGATGGATGGATGGATGGATGGATGGATGGAT
>JAACJT020022947.1:0-17465 GCA_009936485.2 Gymnarchus niloticus | reverse complement strand
AGCTTTAGTCTATTTGCTAATATTTTGGAATGTATTGCCTGACTGGTACAGGTTGGGCCATTGTGCAATAATGCGGCACTTGGCCTGTTCAGGGTCATGGAGAGAACTTGCTTTGCTTAGTTTTTCTTCATTGACTGCCCCTCTAGCTGCTTGCTAATAGTAGTTTTTACCTTGTCAACAAGCCTGATATAATTTAGGT
Source organism: Gymnarchus niloticus (assembly GCA_009936485.2). NCBI lineage: Eukaryota > Metazoa > Chordata > Actinopteri > Osteoglossiformes > Gymnarchidae > Gymnarchus > Gymnarchus niloticus. The sequence continues at coordinate 17,266 of JAACJT020022947.1, read as the reverse complement.
CTGTTATTCTATATTTTTGGTTATGTATGTGTAAACAGCACATCTGCGATAAATGCAGTATTTTCCAAAAGCAGATCTCAAATATCCAGGATTTTTCAGTAGTTGGATTTGTTTCATAATTCATGACAACTGGTGACACGGCTATAAATGGCTATTCCTCACAGACTCAAAAACATATTAAATCGAAATTGATTATTAATCTGTGTGCAGCCTTAAGTTAAAAGGCAAGAGTACAGAGTGTTGCAACATTAATGTAAGCCTGTTTGAATGATGGTCAAAGAATGTAATGCATCTTCGCAAGAAAGCTAATAGATTGTTTTAGATTTTGCAGTGCGATGGAAATATTTCATCCCTTCAGTCCACGTGAAGGCAAATTTCTCATGTGCTTGTATCATGCATTGTAGTTTGCACTTAATGATCTCAGCTAAAGTTTCTGAGGATGTGTCAGAGTTAAAATGAATCTTAAAAAATTCATTTTTAAATGCAGCGTACATTTTCATTAGTGAGTGTTCAGTTTGTCCAATTAATTGCTCTAGATCAGTGACGTGAACTGCTCAAAAAGGATTAGCACACCTGTGTTCGGCTGCAAAGTTCTAATTACTGACTGAACCGTCAAGTGTCTAAATTAAATTAACCGCATTTTGTGTTGTGTCATGTGCAGATGCATTTAACATATCAGTCAATGATTTAAAAATGTTTAATTACCTTTCAGCTGCCCTTTACTATCATTATGCAACAAATCCTTAGGGCTGCCTCATGTATATTAAACTGTCTGCTAAAACTGATTAAAGGATTTTTTTTTTTTTTAGCATTTGAATACTCTGTCATACTCTTACTCTCAGCAAGGTGTTGCTGTTGCCACTTTAATTGAATGCTGTAGGACAAGTGACATCACTGCTACATAGAGCTGATTGTCTGGAAGAAAGGCTGATCAACATCAGGCAGAAAATGAACTCCAGTTGTGGTACCAGTTTAAGGTAGCAGGAGGTTTTAATTACACATGGCACACTGGGAATGTTTTCAGCATATGTTGTTTAGTTCAACATTTTAACATGTTCATTTTGCAATGGAAAGTACAACAGGCTGACAGAAGAGTGCATACACCACATGCTGTCAGGGACAGGGGGTTCTGTTCTGCGGACGAGGCGTGTGTTTTCTGTCCGTTGAGAAAGAACACCAGGGTTTTTTTATTGTGTCATGCATGGATGGTCCTAGGAATATTTCTGTCTTAGCAGAGTTGCATCATCCAGCCTTTGATGTGCTTGATTTAGGTCTCACGTTTATCGACGTGGAAGATTTCCTTCCATATTTAAATTTATGCAATTTAGCAATTTCATTGTGTCTATGTAATGTTCAGTTAATGGAACTTAAATGATAATTCATGTAGAACATTTTGTCCGCATGAAAATGTAACAAAATCAACACGTATCTAAACTTCCATAAACTCACTGCAAGTTGTTTTTTTTTTTTTTAAATTAAAAAGCAGGGGCATGCTGGGTGGATATTGACAATATTTTGCCAAACAAACTTTTCTCACCTGTTCTATTTATTATATTGTGTGAATGTATTTTGCTGTTCTCGATTATTAATGTAGTCCTTCCGAAGTATTAAAACATTAAAAAAAAAATAGAACTTTAGAAAATCTAGCAATCCTTTTTGCGTCGCTGTGGACCTGACAAGGCTTAATCTTTAATCACGAGTCTATCAACTCTATCACAAAGAAAGAGAGAAGACTCAAAAGATTGTGATATTTATAGTACCCTGTAGCTAAGAACACAGCAGGGCCTTTAGAACGTTGCATCTTTAAAGTACTCATTAAAGTACCCTACTATCATTCATGTTGTTCTTATTGGTGGTGTTCTCGTTTTATTTTGTTATGCTATATTAAGCATTAATTTGTCTTTGTTGTACCTTTGTCATAATTTTATCATCACCTTTGTCTCTACCCGTATTATGAAAATTCAAAAGTCACCACGCCTCTACTTATTAAAACTTTTAGTAACTTTTTATTAAAACACCGACGACCCAGAAATGTGCTTTAATGAGTCTGTTTTTGATTTTAGATATTAATGTTGCGGTATTTTCTGAATATTAAGGTTTAATCAGAAATTCAGTTCCTGCAAACAGCCAAAAGTAGTTTAATTTTACGTAGCACATTTAACTTGGGGAAATATTCATTTACAAAATAAATTATAGTTATGAATGTGATATGAATAAATTCCACGCTGGAAGCTTCAGAATTACTGTGGATCACATATTAAGGTTTGCTCAGGAAAAAAGTGAATTGGATGAAATTAGAATAATCTTAGCGCTTATTGGTGAGGAACATGTGTACAGAAGGGTACATATTTTATTCTATTGTGCTTATTTTATGTATTGTGTTTTCAGCATTTTGTTTATACAGTTTCATGAACTTTTCTGAAAAGTTAGGCTTTGCTGCACTTTGTTCTCAAAATGAGCTAGGCAAAACCGTCTTGCTTTATTGATAAGGCAGAACAGCGGTCAAAGGGCAGGCTTTGGGTCAGTACACTGTGTAATCCAGAAAAACAGGCTACCAACTCTACGATGCATTCCAATCAGGCAGAAACCAAGGTCCAGAATCCAAAATAGCTAAACATAGGCAAACAGACCAAACCCAAAACTAGAAAGAGAAATGTTTGGGATAGAATATGGTGAAAAACTACAGGAAGTCAGAGAAAATCCAAGATTAGCACTTAGCATGGTGGGAACACTCAATACCTTGCCCTGAGGTGGGGGGAGCTTGGGGAATTTAAAGGAGCAGTACAAACATTGATTAATTTTCCATAACCAGAGTTTAGACAAAACAGGAATGGCTATTTATATATATATATATATATGCAACATGTTTTATTTCCACGTTCATTGTCGATTTAAATGTGTACTTGATTATTTTGGTCGCTCTTCAGTGAAATCACAAGGAATCGCAGTGTGCAGATAGCAAGTGCTTGGAAGTAGAGAAATTTAGTATTTGACTTTAGTATAGACTAAATTCACTGCACAGTCTCAGCGCAATATTTGCTGCTCATTCAAAGCGAACACCGGGCTCCGAGAACAAGGGAATCTGCAGCAAGAGATTGAATAAATACACCAGCTGCCAACTTAATTCTCTCTTCCACAGATAAAAGTGAATGGGTTTGTGGATAATTACTCTATTTTTAGAGTTCTTCACATGACGCCAGCAGTTGTTTGAAGTTATGGACCAGCTGCATCTTGAATTACAAAAACACCAACTTCAGTGTAATATCTGTCTTTCCAATGCCACCAGCTGGACACTGGGGGCATCATTGAATCATTATACAACGTAAATTCTTTTACTTGGTGAGCAAATTATTTAGTTTACAGTCATATCCTAGGAATATACCTGCATATGCTGTATAAGAGCTTGAAAGGGTTTTCAAAGCAGGCTTAGGCTACGCATCTACAGTATAAGATACCAATTTGAGAATCAATTTTCATAAATAACATTAATAATTTTCATTTATTACGTACCATGCTAGGTCCTGAGAAAAATAGTTATGAACATTTTATCAGTGACTTTGGAAACTGCAATCTCTAATCTGAAAAATTGCTTTTTATTTTTGATTTCTAGCATGCTATATTGGTATAGCAAACTTATTTATGAACCTGTATGACAGGTATCTAAATTTATATTAGTCCTTTTATCACACCAGCTACATTGCATTCTTTGCTAACTCCTCCTGTTGTGTGACTACAATGTTTCATTGCTTTTCTTCTGTTTTCGGGTTACTGGGTAATGTGATATTTACGTACGCTCGCACACAAACACCAAACGACTCACTGTGACCAGGTCATAGGACCAACCCTTTCTGGCAGTTTGATGACATTTCTGTTTGCTCTGAGTATAATTAGAGTCTGCAATTCCATTGTCTGCACAGTCAGATTGCCTGCATTTTCGTCCTGTTCTCTAGCTGGATTTCCCACTGTTAACGGCAGTTATCTTGTTGATTCAGCAAAAGTTAACAAATGCCACACATTACATTTGTTGACTCACCCCACTCATCATTTTAACCCAAGGAGAAAATGTATATTTATCGTTTATTGTAGAGAAGCTAAACAATAACCCATCCATTGATCTGTCCATCTTCTAACTGTTTATCCTGGCCTGGGTCACGGGAAACATGGAGTCGATCCCAGACAACGTCAGGCGCAAGGCTAGTGTACATGGTGGACTTACACGGTCATACATTATGGAACATTTTGAGGTGCCCATTCACCTAACTGCATGATTCTGAATTGCAGGAGAAGCTCACGTGAAACGGAGAGAACATGCAAAGTTTACACGTGGACGAGATGTGAGCTAACAATGCTAACCACAGAGCCACCATGCTGCCCTAACAAAACAGTAAAGGCAGCTGTAAAAATCCTAATGGCATCTGTTAAGGAATTTATGATTAATTAATTATGAGTTCATGGTACGCTCTAACTCACTTCAGGTAGCAGTAACCGTCTTTATCGTACTATGCTTGATTGGGAGTATCCTGATGAAGTTAGTGTGGTTGTTTTTGGATTCAGATGGATGTACAGAGACTATTGAAGGGGTCACCTGCACGTGTGCAGCAGATAGAGGCTGTGCAAGCAGATTCAGGTTTATGCTGACAGAGTGAAGAAGAGCGGCGCCATGAATGCAGACTTCATATTAAAATCGGGGACTTTCAGTGCAGGCAACGAGATGGAAATTTCCCAAACTGCAGTTAATCACATTGTGAGCAGATGCTATGACCAGCATGCAGTTTGCCTGACAGGACATCAGGTTCCTTATGTTGATAGTGGGTCTCTGGTGGCAAATACACAGATTGAAGGGTCCTCATGCATTTTTGCTAGCCTATAAGAAAATTAATTTGGAAAACCACAGAGAAATCATGACTCATGTTGAGAACTTAATGTGAATAAGTTCATGCAAATTGATCAATATTATTCTGACAGTTTTTTCACCACTAAAATGGTACAGATCAGTGTAACTTCCCTTATTGAGATTTGATTTTGGTTTATTCCACTGCCGTTATGCTCTGGAAAAAGATAGTATGAATTTTAGGTAGAGCGTTTGACTGGAAGGACATTGCATTCGGTTTCTTGATAGAACCAAATGTCTTTTTAAACAACTTCCCGGAACAATGACATTTGCAATTATGAGTTGCTTTCCAGTTCAGTTACCTAAATTCACAATCATAAATGTGCAAATAGAATATCAGGGATTCTCTTCCCTGACTCAGATATGTTACAGGCGGTTTGAGAGCCCAACATAAAAGGAAGATGGACAACATTTATGAGATGTATTGGTTTTTGGTAAGTAGCAAATTCAAACAACTGCAGGTGATTCAGAAAAGGAAAAAAAATGTCCAGGGGAGAAAGATGGAAAAAATAAATATTTCATAGTGGGGGGAGGGCACACCCACACCCTCCACCAGGTGCAAACAATGAGATGATTGACATGAATGTACCCAGGTACCACCCATAGCCCTTACATTGCCACCAGAATGCCAAATGGGTCACAAGGGGTCATCACACCTTCCTCCCCAAAAAATCTTTCCCCAGGAGCCCTTGAACAGAACACACACAAAAAACCAAAATCAAACACCTCCTGCAGTCCCATTCTATTTCCACTCCTCTGAGTCACTGCATTGAGGCCTAAGAATATGAAAGAGAGAAAAAAAATGAAGACCAAAAAACTAAGCTTTAGACAGAGCAGTGTAACAGTGTTCTCCTTGCCTTGTATATGATCAGGTCTGCGGTTGTACTGTTGTGGGATCAAAGTCCACCACTCAATACACTAGTTCTGGTTTCTCATTTGATTGATAAACACCAGGGGATTTTGATCGGTGTAGACAACTTTTGGACTAGCAGATGATCCCAAGTATCCCTTGACATGTTGGACAGCCAGGATTAAAGCAAGAGTTTCTTTTGTCACAGTGTAATAGGCCTTCGGGGGTTTGGGAACTTCTTAAAGAATTAGCAGATTGTTTGATTCCATATGAGCCCTACATGCATGATGTGACGTGTACACTGCAATCACTGTCATCAGCCACATGCTGAGTATGCTGAATTTTGTCCCTATCAGTATTGTCTATTTGGTATGAATGCTGTCCCTGAATGTGTAATAACATATTAACTATGTAATAGCAGCAAGTATTACACTGTAAAAGTACAATTTACTGTGATTTTAAACCTAATCCATAAGGCATGTGTATGTGTTGCTGTGACAAGAGTTTTTTTATTTTATTGTGTTATCCCTTAAACGTCAAACAAACTGAAAACGTATCTTACATTTGCTAACAGCCAGTGCTTCATATAGCATTTTTACATTTTTCAGAATGTGCTGTAAGAGGAGCCTTCCTGGACAACCCTTTCAGAAATATAAAAATAAGGTGTTTTTGGAGTATGCATGCTTAATTTAGGTGTATTTGACCATTTAAATGCACCTAATTGGATGTAAGAAACGTACTTGTTGGTGTATTTTATATTCTACGTCCTGTGATTTTACTGTATGTAAATTCAGAAAGGCAATGGAGGCCTAATATTAATGTTCTTGGCATACATTTTCATTTCAATTCCAAATATGTTATCCGACTCCCAGTTCTCTGACTGTACCCTAGGCGCAGAAAGTCTGTCTTCATCAGCAGCTAAATCGCCCAAAGTTTGCAACGGCTCAAAGCAGTAACCTAGACCATTTGTCACACAAACCTCTCATATTGTATTGAGGATAAGTTCAGGCTAGCAAATGAGGCAGGCAACACTTACTATGTACAAAGATGTGAGGATTTTTTTTTTTAAATTTGAGCGATGCTATCTGTGTTTTTAAATGCCAATTTTTGTAATGAACAATTTTTGAGGGGTACATGACAAAAGGGTGAGTCTTTCTTTTTTTTAATATGAAAACAACTAAAACATTAAAAGTCAGAGACAGCCTTTTGTTACAGTAAAAAAAAAAAAAAAAAAAATTCTGTTTCAGGTTCAAAATAGAAATCATTGTGTCATCTTGTGCAATACCTAGTAAGACTTGCAATAATTCAATGACAGACCTACTGATTACAGATTGTTATTGTGCATTGAAATCGGCGCTGATCAGACGCAAACTGCAGACACACAATAAACTAGTTTTGTGTTTTTCTTAGAATTTTTGTGAATGTTGCCAAAGGATAGTTTTGATTTTGTTGGTTTTAGCTCTAGCGTTTTTGTTTTTTTTTTCGTTTTAGTTAAAAGCTTTCAGTACTTGCCTCGCGTGACTCACTCACAGCAAGCAAACCCATCAGAGGCAGAGCTCAGCCAGACAAGCTGACGAACTGTAAAAAATGACTGATGCTACAGAGATATTTGTGGAGATGGGGAGGGCCAAGAGTCTAATTCAAGAATATTACTTAGCCAGCTTTACTGGCTTTCAGAGTGTTGTTGAAAAATCCACAAGCATCTACTTGATTTAACTAGCACATACACTTTATAGTTTGGTTGGTGTTAACCAACAAAACTCTCATAACTGAATACATGTCATACAGCACAGCTGGGTCCATATTTGAAAAGGAAGAGAAGAACCCAGACTGAAATCTAATGGGGAAACAGCAAGATGTCTTAGTATGGTTGAAGCATCTGGTATTTGAGAGATATTGAAGATGCTGTGTAGCTTAAAGCTAGCGTTACTGTTCCTGTGATTTCAATAAAATCTGACAGAACTTGATACAGGTAGACAGCTGTTGTCATCGGACGTGGGTTGCCGGGCCAAGGAACACGTGAGGCACAGATACAAGTGAAAACGGCTTTAATAAGAGGATTAAACAGAAGCACTGGCCTCAGCCCTACAAGCTAGGGATAACCGAGAAGTTAAACACTAACTACGGCTAAGAGGGGAGGAACACAGACAGACATACCAGATGGGCCAGGCAAGAAGGCACTACAAACTGGGCAGAGGATTAACACACAGTACTCAAATGAGGGAAAACAGAGTCTTATATATCCCGTAAACAGGTGGAACACTTGAGGGTAATCAGGGCAAGAATAGTTAGGCTTAATAGGGAAACGAGACATGACGGGCACGCACAAAACTCATGTTAGTACTTCGGGGAGCTGGAGCGTTGGTGCTGATGTGACAGCTGTTTATTTCTTTAATTTCTTTAAATATTACAGTACAGTGGATCACCCTTTACAAAACCAATAGTAGGTGGGATGCAGTAGATGCTATTTTGAGGCACGTTAATTTGGAGGAGCTAGAAGAGATTAATTTTAGGACCACGTTGCAAGGTTACTCTAAACTCGCAGTACGATCAGAAATCAAATTTACACCACTGGAAAAGATACTTACACCAAGGACAAAATTTCTCTTAAACGCTAAATATTTCTGGTGATAAAAGAAATGATACCTGAAAAGTATTAAAATAATTGTGTAAATAAAGTATAAAATAACTTATTAATAACAGTTGTTTTCTGGTGTGGCTGAACATCATTACTTGCTTGACATAGTTTTAAAATTGTGATTATTGATGCGTGTTCTGTTTAATGTGTATTTTTGTGGTAAGATATACTGTGCAAGACTACAACCCTGGTCCCCACCTCGAAGGTTGTAAAGGTAATCGCTTCATCCTCAAACTAACATGTGACTTTCACTAGCAATCAGCAGTGAGTCCAATACTAAACATGTTTAATGCTTGCATTTTTCAGCCCTTAATTCATATGTCATGTTTCTACAGCTAGCTGTGAAATATACCTTTCCAATGAAACATCTTGTATGTTTTGTTGTTTTTTTTTTTTGCATGAGGAAAACACAGAGTACTTTTTAGTTAGTGTTTTTAATTTATCTAATACTGCCTAATCTAACCAGTGGTCATTTTCCTACACTAAAATAATGTTTTTGCTGTTTTTATCTGACAATGTTTAAATACCTTTCTAGGACAGTAGTCTGTACTACAGCAGTTAAGCATTTGACAGTCATTACACAAACCTGGATTCCTGGTTGCAGTGGAAGAAAATCTAAAAAGCCTCATTCTTTCTGCATTCTTCTTAATTGAGACGACAGTGTGTGAACTTATATTTGTTAAGCCTTCTGTTCATTTCAATAATACAATGATACACACCTCAGTGGTGCTGGCAATTAGCGCGTTATGTGACAATATTTTCTTTAAAATTTTTTTCTTTGTTTCTCAAATTCTTCCCGCGCGCTCTCTCACCATCACTCACATGATTAAAAACACTTCAGGAAAGCCTCCGTCCAAAGGATGTGACTCATAATACAAGGATATAAAAAAAATATGTATTTTGTTTACATGAGTGACGTCCATTGAAAAGTAAAACACATTTACTGACACGTGATTAGGGGCATTTGTGTAACTGCTCATGGTGTGTGGCATGCAGTATACTATCATTAAATCCTGTCTTGTACTTTGTGCTTCCTGTAATATGGTCCAGGATTTACAGCAGCCCAGGATCGGATAAGAGGTTCCTGAATATCCATGGATGGATATTCAGAACTTAATAGGAAGTGGTAATTTCAAGGCTTGTTAAGTGGTTCTAGACAGTCGCTGTGAGCTCCTAGACTTTCTCTCCGCATCTTATTTCCATTGTTCATACTTTCTGTTGGAGGTGGCTGAATGTGGGGAAAAATGAGTGTTGACTGATGATGGTAATTATGGGTCTGTAGTGTGGGCTTGAAATGTGGATGCTTCCCCAATCCTCTCTCTTTTGGCCAGCTATCAGCATCTGTTTTTTTTCAAAGAATCTGTGTGTTTCAGACAAGGCTAGGAGAATGGCCGTTCCTCATTCATACTTCCAAGCATGCAAGGATTTCTTTACTTGGTGGCGGTCATCTGCCCCTTGCGTTTTTCCCCACAACAAATAAGGATGGAGCCAACTCTGCAAGCCTAATAATTCGGAAACACAATTTCAATTGTTCAGTCATCTGAATGGATGCCACTGTTTCGAAATTTTATCTACTAAAAATATGCTGTATGTGGCAAAAGATAGAAATCAGGACCTGCTAGTACAATAAATTATTTTAATTATATATATCACTTCCATATGACTTCTTAATTCATTTTTAAATATTCATCAGTCACATTACAATAACTTTCAATCGTTATTGGACATATGGCCCACTTTTAAACCAATTATGAACCAAAAAAGATAAATAAATAATCAACATAGACATGTAGAAACAGATTCTCCATGAACACAACAACGAACCAAAAAAAATCACACCCTAAGTGATGTGTATGTCATACGCACCTCTGCCTTGGCCAATGTGAAATGTGAAATAATAATCAATCAAATAAATAATACATTATAATCAAATAATAATCAAATTCATATTAGAAAACAATAGCTGCTTCCATCAACTCCTCACTTATGTGTGATGCCTGTGTACTTTGTTACAGCGGGTGAGGCTGGCAGTAAGCCACTCTTCTGTATTCCTAAAGAGGGTCCAGCTGGCACCCTACCACCCATGAGCCTCTGTGGACCATTCCTGTCTCCAAGGACACGGTTTCCTCAGCAACTTGCTCGTGGGCACACCTGCTCAAAGTGAGGCAGCTGCACTGAGGCTACAGAGCAGAGTTCAGTCGGATAACTGGTTTCCCCATCACCTCAACGGTGAGGTTCTGGGCTGAGTGCGGCTTTGCAACAGGAGGCAATGCAGATGCACTAGTCAGCAGCTGGACGAGAAGCCATGAAATTCTCTGTTAATGCTGAAGTCTTCTTTGAAATGTGGCTATGTTTTAAATTAGTGTTTGTTTATTTTAATATATTTCTTTCACACTTGTTCTTTTTGGTAAACTGTATTTTGTTTTTGTAGACATATCGAGGCAAGCAAAAATATTTTCTGTCACTTTTTTTTAACCAAAAAATGATATATATATTTGAACGCTAATGGTTTCACGTGAGGTATTTTATTCAATTTTAGTCAATTTTGTGGATATTCACCAAACTTATAAAACCCCATTTAAAAATCAATTTCACATTCCTGTATCACAAAAACAGTTTTGAAAACTACATTTAAGCATTTAAAAATGCCTGTTGTCGACACTAAGCAATTGTACAGAGTGTGGTAGACGGGTCACACTGAACAGAATGAATGAATGAAAATGAGATAAAGGAGTAATTTCGCACACAGTCTCAAATCAGATCAGCCAGTAAACAGGTAAATAATGAATTTATTGGTTCGGGAACTTGGGGCCACACCAATAATTTGCCATTAAATTATTTTATAAAAGACATTGGAAAGAAAATGTATTTTCACCCAGTCCAATTCTAGATCAGAGCTACAGCTCTCTTGAGTCTAGATTTATATATGTGTGTATATATATATATATATATATATATATAATCAGACGAATGAACTATTGAAGAGAATTGTTATTGGAACAATCAAAATAAATGGACTTGTTTTAAATCACTTGAGTTTTCCTATTCACAAAATTGACTGAAGTAAGTGAAGCTTAATATTTTTAGGATATACATACAAAGACTAGATAGAATCAGATAATGAGAACTAGCTTGAATCTGTATTCTTCCAGTATGTGAATTATGGATAACAAGATGGTCATTTAATGAATTTGTTTCAGTGATAATATTTTTAATAGTCAGCGAAAAGTGCCCATCTAAATTGGTTCCATAGGAACCAATAATCCACAACATTTCATTAATATAATGTCCGCACGCTTTTATTGATAGAACACATTTACACGTCACTGGATTAATTATCTTTATTGATAAAACAGCATTCATTTAATGCATACATTTCAACTGGGAGAAATATAAAAATGGAAATCAATAAGTGCTGATTTTAATTACGTTCAGCAAGTTAGGGTTAACTGTACAAACATGAGCTTGTGCAGAGTCAGCACTACGTTAAAGGAAATCCAAAACTTTGTTTACCATTTTCTTTTTTTGCCCCTTTCAAGAATTATGGAAATATATTTGCATGGAAGGTTTGTTTATACTTTTCCGTTTCTGTGGAAGTTAGTATAACATTTCAAAATATGATTACATTTTTAGAAAAACAATATTAATTATCTATTTAATAATATTTCTAAAGTGAATCATTCAGTACCTCAGGTTGTCTTTAATGATTCCTTCCCCATATTTCAAAATTATGTTTCTGTGGAAAATCTATGCAACTACTGGTGCCTTTTCAGGACAAAGGTACATGGGCATGAGACCATAATCTAGTCTGCTTCTAGACAGTCATGAAGCTCACAAATGGAGTATAATGATTCCAATGTATGGAAATAGGCTGCAGGTTCGCATCTCAGGAGAGACAGGGCACTGGTGTCTTTGAGGATGGTACTTAACTTAAATTTCTCCAGCAGAAAATATCCCAAATTATAAATTGGAAAAAAAAAAAAAATGACAAACTAGGTATGTTACTTTGAATTATAATGTCTGTGTAGCAAATAATTAATAACCTTATTAAACTGTTATTCTCTTCATCACTAGATAACTTTTTTTTGTAGGTTGTCTTGTGGGTTTTCATATTTTTGGGTTCCATTTTAATTTTCTGTTCTCCATGCTGTGTTCCACTTCTAACCTTTGTTCCAGGAACATAACAATGCATATATTCTACATACTGTACGTGCCATTGAGTAGGTAGAAAATTCTGCTGGAGGGCAGTAAGCCACTGTTTAGTGCATGTGACGTAATTATAAGCCACAGCCGTAAAACCCAATGAGCCAGTGCATAAGTCTCAGGCAGATATATGAATAGCCTGGCTTTGGTTTTGGTATTTATCACAGTACTTCGGATATTGTGATTGTGTGAGACAGCTCACTGCACCGATTTGGGTCTGGAGTATAGATGGTTGGCTTCTTTCAAATTAGTTTCCTTGAACTGCAAGAGTCTTCAGGGGAAAACTGTGCTAGAAACTTTTAAAAGCTCTAAAAATATGTTGGAAGTTACAGTACCACCATCTGACATATGGGGAGAGCATTGTAGATCCACCAGACATTACATAAAAGTCCTCTTTGTGACAAGCAGCAGACTTAATTAATATTGGCTTGTGAATAAATCGGACAATGAAGATTATGCCAGTTTTTTCCTGTATTTATATAGTAGGTGAGTTATTCATTTTCAGAATAGTGATAAACATCTTAGCCATCTGTTTGTGCAGCTTGTATGTTCTCCCGGCATGGGTTTCTGCTGAGTACTCTGGTTTCCACCCACAATCCAAAAACATGTAGTCGATGACCTTAAATGTTGTTAACAAATAATTGTAAATGTAAGTATACACCCTGTGATGGAATGCCATCTTGTCCAGGTTTTCCCGTTTTGTGACCCAGATTATTGGATAAACAGCAGTGATGGATGGATGGATGGATGGATGGATGGATGGATGGATGGATGGAAGATTTATCTATTATACAGATAACTGCTAAAATGATCTCACACGACATTATACCCTCAAGTCAGATTGGATGTTAATGTATAGACAACACTAAATGAACTACTCGTAATAAAAGACACCCAATAATAATGGTTGTGTTTCAGTTTATTGGCCACGAATGACATGGAAAAATAGCTGGTCTTATAACAGCTATAGTGTTGCAGTGTAGCACACGAGGCACCTGCCGATGTTATTCTATTTCCTCTCTTTGAATGTCGATGTGACCCCTGTGTAATGAGGCCTGTCCTATCTCGTATTCTAAGACGACCTGAATTTCTTTGATGACTTGTCAATTTCTCCTGCGTGTTTAAGTAATGAGTGGTGAAATATCACTAAAATGTGTTCAATTACAAGAAATAAGAATGACTGTGGAATTATGGGTAATTGCGTTGTTTAACATGATCCCAGTTTATCGTTCGGTAATTATTAATAGTAAATAAAAAATTAATACGAATGAAGAAGTGTAGTACGTTCAGCAAAAACCAAAAATCAAACCAAGCCAGCCTATAATGGTTTAGATCATTAGTGTGAGTTATAAGGTTATTATTAATCAAGCTAGTCAAAGGGATCCAGGCTGACTACTGGTTAAGTCTGCTTGTGTGACACACGTTGCCATTCAGCCTGTCTACATGGTCCTGTGCTGAGCAGGCAGTATAGAAGATGGATGGGTAATATAATTGAACTTATTGTTCGAAACTCAGAAAAATCCTAGTGTTAGTACAACATCACTGATATATTACTGATAATTATTGTTAGACCAAAATAAATTCAACTGCCTTCTTGTTATTATTCACACCAGAAGGTGGAATTATTGTTATCCTTCATTTCCAAAACACAGCTTCAGAAATATTATCTTAGGGTGACAAAATGAGATGCTCTGTAAAAGCACACTCACTGACGGAGCAATGATATTAGAGTGCGTGGATTAAAGATTTAAAGAATCGCATCCAGTTTTTTCTCCTTTACTGCATCTAAAGCCTTTGACCCGAATCTTGTTAACATAATGCGATGGGGAAAAAATAAAATTGCGTTAAGTGTAGAGTGAAAACAGCTACATTGTGTGATGAATAATAGATGATAACCTCATGATGTTGACCCATAATGATGACCTTATACCCACAGAACAAAACTCATTCTAAATCATGGATCTTCACTGATCTGTGTCACGGGCTACCACAAGTCTTAGGATGCGGGGCAACCAGGCAAAGATGGTGAGGACACAAGTGGGAGTGTAAACATGGGTTTAAAAACTAACAAAGGAAGAAACAAGGCTTTGCCCCGAACACAAAGGAATAAACTCAAAAGCTTATCTCGACAAGACAAGGCTGAAACTGTACGTACAAGACGGACATGACTAGAGCATCACCTGGCCATGAACCAGGAAGCAGTAACAAGACCCAGACGAGAGGAACTAAGGCTTAAGTAGCAAAGGAACTGGGTGGGACACATGAAGGGAATAAGGGCAAAGGCAGAACTAAACAAGGAAGACAAGCTTCATGGGTAAAACCTAAATCTCTTCCTTAGGGATCCGGAGCACAGGTGCAGCCCATATGACAATCCGGCTGTACTCTTTACTGCATATGACCTCAAGTAGATTGCAACACTATTATATTTTGATCTATAATTTATCTACAGCGAGGTTCACAGGGTGCAGGCTTCCTGCCAGTCACCTGCGGTCTGTCAGTAGGTGGTGGTGGGCCATTGTTGTGGTTGGTGTAGTAGCAGAAGTTGTGGGAGTGGGAGAACCCGAAGGTTTATGATGGAATCTCTCGTTCTCATTTATCGGGCTGATGCTGTGTCATGTTAAAAATGCCGGCATTAAATGCTGGGCTGCTGGTTATATGCTGCCCCATAATGGCCTGCTATCATTGGTTTTCATCTCTGAGTCATGGGGCGCCTGTCTGAACGTGACCATATAGTCACAGTTGACACAATTCTAACATGTTACAGAGAATAATACTCCTAAAACAAATTCTTGGCTTGTATGCACGTTTCAGACGAGCACTCTGTTGCCATTTTCTTCCTTCTTGTTTACCTAGAGCTTTTGCGACAGGCGCGCATTGCGTTTTGGATTCCGTGTCTCATTCTGAATGTCAGTCCGGAGAAGTTTCAAAGCAGTAAACGCTCATGCGCCCACTCACATGCATATGCAGGAGCAGCGGAGACAAACGTATGCTTTGGCTTATAGCCTGTGCAAGAGTCTTGGGGGAGCATGCTCGGGCGATAAAGAGTTAATGCAGAGGCGCATGCTCGGGCGATAAAGAGTTAATGCAGAGGAGCATGTGGTGGGCGGGGCTCCTCAGAGTGCAGTGGACCAATCAAATGAGCGGGTCTCAACACTTTAACACTATGGCTAAGTGGTGAATAAGTGTTCAGATAAGTGAGAGCTGAGGATACTAAATGGTCAGACTTCACTGATAAATCAAGATTTGATATTCATTTTATAATTATAATATATTATCAGATCACAACTGATATCTTTTAAGCAAAGTACCCCTCTGTGTTTGAAGCTTATGTGAGATAATAATGCCATTACATGACTGAATCCACCTGTAAATTCTTAGTCAAGAGGAAGTTTTAAAAGAAAGGGAAAATCCTTTATTTCTACGTCAAAAAGAACTCGAATTATAAATAGTATATGTTAAGAATTAAACAGGAATAATGTAACAAGAGGTTTTAACAGTCCTTCAGTTTGTCATTTTTAAATAAATTTACAATCAAGGATTTTTCCACAAAGCTTATTTTGAGGAGTGGTCTTCAAAGAATGACACTGCCCCCTAGTGTGCAATGGCATATATTGCACAACTGAGAGTCTGCTGTAAATTGCTGTTTCTGTGCCTTCAACAATTTCTGATTTCACAAACAATGTAATTTTTTTTTGCAAGCTGTACTTCGTGCCTTCATCCTGAGCTAGCCGCTTAAGACATTTAGAAAAAAATTATGCGATTAAGAGCAGAAACGTTTTTGTAATCATGGGTTATAAGCATAAGATAGCATGAAGCAGTTATTCTGGAATTCCATGTAAATGTGTAGCCCTCTTCATAACTGGTCATTACCAATTCAGTTTACATATAAAAGGTGTGGGTTTGTGTTTATTTTCTTGAATCAGAAAGTGAACCTGACTGTGTGCAATTCAGTGCTTTTCCTGCTCAATATTATTTTCCCACCTGATGACTTTATTGTAATATATTTACACACATTACACATTATTGCACATCTTACACAAACATGAAACAAGGAACAAGCAAAGGAAAAAAGTCTGTCTGGAATAACTGAATCAGAGTGTCACGGTGAAAGAGGTTCAGCTTAACAGGCTGTTTTTTTTTTTTTTGGTTTTTTTTTTTAATCCTTTCTGCTGATCTGTATTTTCCCCATCTATCGCTGGTTCAGCTGAGCTTTGCATGAGCTGATTTATTAGAATTTTCTAAACATTTGTATTTGCATTTAGATTGTGTTTTGAGGTGATTTATTACACTGCCCCCCTGTGTTTGTGAATCATTTACATGCCTTTCAAGGGTCCTTTCCTAATTGTTGTCGTATTTGGTGTGTGATGTTTGCCACTAGAGCTTCCAGACCACTCATTCGGCCAAAGTGTTGACACTGAGTATGAAGGGAAAATACACATCCCAAAGACGACTGCAGAGCCACAGATGGTTCTTCTGGGTTTCTGCTCGCATGGCCCTCTGCACTTTTACAGACTGTGCTTGCTGTATGATTTAACTGTAAGTTTTTGTTCTGGGGGGGGGGCTGAACTGCATAAGAAAGGAACACAGAACCACAGGGGCGCCCCCCCCCCCCCCCCCCCCGCCCGCCCGCGGCCCCCCCCCCCCCCCCCCCCCACCCGCGGCCGGCGCCCGCGGGGACCCCCCG
>JAACJT020022946.1:0-28266 GCA_009936485.2 Gymnarchus niloticus | reverse complement strand
TTTATTGTTACTGTTAAGAGCACAACCAAATTAAAAAATCTAAAAAAGTAATTAAAAATGGTTTTGTGCATTTTCAGGAAGGTTTCATTTTTTTTTTTTTTTTTTTTTTTTTTTTTTTTTTTTTTTTTTCCAGCCTTTGTGTCAGGTCATGATAAAATGGTTCGTGTTCCTGAAGTTTAACTAGCGCTTTTGGATTCAAATCTTTAATTGTGAGATGTGAAAGTCATTCCGTTCAAGGTGCAGATGTGAGGAAACAATTTCTGACTCGACTGACGCTCGCATCCTAACACAGTATTTGGCAAGTGTAGCCCTTGAGCTTGGGAAGTGTCACAGTCAAAAGCATTGTTTGAGCTCAAATTCATTCTGCTCTCGGAACATAAGTAATCGTTTTAAGTGCCATAATCAGGCTGTCTTCACACTTTTAACATAACATTAGTCTGAAACTCGAGCTTTGATGAACCAGTTGTTATTTTATACTGTGATTTAAACCTGCAATGAATGGCCATACTTTCAATAGCTTTTTAGCTAAAAGCCGTCAGATCCTTTACCTGTTGGAATACATGTCATTCTCAAGATCTGGAGACACATCAGTGGACTCTTTGGAGAACCGTGGCCTGTAGGGATGTTGGTTACTTCAGAACTTTTCTCAGATAGGTTGAGAGAACCTGGCCCCTCCTGGTTCTTATATTTCCGGGCCACGGTTTACCTTGCAGCTCTGCTGCTATTTTTGTTATTCAGCAAAGAAGATTAGGGAGATGATGTATACCGAAGCAAGGTTAATCCCAGCCACAGATAGACACTGCAATCCACGCACCTGTTTTTACGGGAACGTCAGTGTAGTGTAACCGACTTCATGGGCCAACAGCATTCACGTTAGCTCACATGTAGACAGCCGGTGCAAGATCAGTACTGTGAGATGTGTGGAGTGTAACTTAACAGAGGAGCGGGTTACTCACATGTGGGATTGTCTATCTGTAGAAACTACGGTTATGGAGGGAGACGGGCGTCCAGGCTGGGATGGAAGGCCTCACGTCCTTTTTGAGAAGCGCACAGTAGTAATGTTACTTGATGCAATTAGGTTCACAATTAATGCTAATGTAATTGTGATTGTTTTTTTTTAGTCTTAATTTTGAGTGTATAGGTCTTACTGTAAAGTTTGTTCATGTGTTGGATTCTTTCACATTCAAACTGGACTGCTGCCATGTGAATGGGGAGATTGTGGTTTCCTTTTGGAAACGCACACGCACACAGACACACACAAACACCTTTTAGTCTTTGTACCGTGGAAAAATGGCTGTGACAACATACAGGACAGAATACTTTAAGTAGTAGTGAATGTTGGGTCCAAATTTACCCCTGATCCACTCTGTATTAACTTGCTGTAATATTTCTCCACTGATTTTAATAAACTGTTTTTTTTTTTTTGTTTTTTTTTTTATGGATGACTAGCTCGTTATATTGGTGCCATTTGTGGTAAATTTTAGTCACCTGCCGCCTTCCGTCATCTTGTCAGATTTGGCTTGACTCAGTTCCCTTCCAAATGGTATTCATTCACTCATCCAGTAGACGATTCATTAAGGCAGGGATTTTTAACCTGGGGTCTGTGATGCCCACAGGTCCATGTAGTGGCTGGCCTACAGACATATTTAGCAAAGTAAGAAAAAGTCCGTATCGACAAGCCGCTCGGGTGTCGCAAAAAATATTAACATCACTTACTTATGTGGCCATGCATCACAGGGTCGGAACAATGAGCCTTTAAAATATAGTTGCTGATTTAGCAGTAGGTAGTGAACCATAAGCTGTAGGTGAATGACCTACAGGACTTTGTTGTTAATGTATGATGCATTTGTAATATATCAGATGCATATTCTGTCCCATGTTATGTCCCTTTAGGCCTTGACTGCCTTTTCTAGCCGTAGTTTTGTACTGGTGTGTGAGTAGTTTTCAAACATTTAATAAACTCCATTTTTATACAATGAATTTTAGCTGTAGAAATTTATGATGATCAATTATTGTTTTATTAACATTTATATAATAAAGCTAATGATGTTCTTCTCTGTACTTCCTGGGACGGGTCCCTGGCTCAGCTCACCATGCTGTACTGGGATAAGTGTATTAAAATCTAATGGACGGATGGGAAGTTCGGTTAAAATGAATTTCTGAATTAAAGTTTGACATCATAACATCAGTACGTATCAGCCAAAATAATAATAATAATTCTTCACATGGATTAGGAAGGAAGGAAGAAATCATCGGCATCACACAAACATGGAAATCCTGCCTTATTATTACAGCTGAATTCTGTTCCTAAATTATACAAGGAACTTCCCTGTCAACTGAGTGCCATTTTCGAGGAAGCTTGTTGACAAAGTGATAAATTCGAAAGGTTCATGTAACAACGTATTTCGTGCAACACTTGCGTAAACAGTAATGTGATAATTTTGAGTAATTGAGATGTGATCTGTGTGGTTGAGAGCCACGGCTCGAGCCATGAGAGGGGAAGCTGATGCTCGCGCCCATATGTTCACGCCTCCAACAGTAGTCATTTCACCTTTTCACAGTACAATGCCGTTTTGATTTATTATTTTGTACCGGATGTTGCTCAAGGTTACAAAAGCCTTTTCCTCCTCTGAGGTTTTTTCAGCCAACACCCTTCAAATCATTAATGGAGTTTCTTTGCTGACGTGTGTTTCGCCCAAGTTGCGAGTTTGAATGGCTGAGGGTTTTCTGTCTTACAGGAGAAATTCCAAAAGCTATTAATAATGACTAAGAAGCTAATTACTCTGTGTCAAAAAAAAAAGTTTGCTTTTAATTACCAAGGAATTTACTTTGCAAGTGACTGTCATCGTTTTATAAGTAGCTGTATTTGTCTGAGAGGGAGCTGAATGTTTCATGCCATGGTGCCCAGGTAAACATATCTGTCTGTGAAGAGCAGACATTGGAAACTGTTGTTTAAATATTTAATTTCTGAGTCTGTGGCTAGTTCTCTTACCACTGTGAGGTCCAGTCATTAATGTTGTTAGTGCCCTCTTAAACCACCACTAAAGGGTAGACTGGGTTTCCTGTACTTAAGAATCACTTTGGTCCGTTTCTTAAAGCTGGCTGCCCGCTCTAGTTTTGTGGTCTGCCCTTCATATCATCCAGAACTACTTATGTGGTAGAGGTTGGCCATGAGCCTCCAGCCGGTCGTGCCAAGTATAGGACGCGGGGCAGAGGACGCTCCGGATGTGGGATGCAGAGGCTGCATGTTTATTAGCTGTGAGAGCAGTCCTGCAGGAAAGTCATGCACGTGTGGGGAGATGCAGCAAACCTGCCACCTGGTGTGTCTGGGTTATGAACCGTGTATGTAATGGTGTATAAAATGCATTTTGGTCTTTTCTAGTCTCGCCTGCTGCAGAGCGGATCCGTTTTATACTCGGCGAGGAAGATGATGGACCTCTGCCTCCTCAGCTCTTCACCGAACTTGATGAGCTACTGGCTGAGGATGGTCAGGAGATGGAGTGGACAGAGACAGCGAGGTAAGCTCTGGCTGATATCTCTGTATACAGAGAGACCTTACGAGAGAGTGGACAGAGACAGCCAGGTAAGCTCTGGCTGATATCTCTGCATACAGAGAGACCTTAGAAATGAGAAAAAATGTGTTCCCTTTTCCATAATGTTTTGGTCATTTACCCAGATCCTTCAGAGTCATCACTCTGTTGTGAAATTATTTGTTCATAATTATGAAATGGCAATATTTTGTGTGATTCAATATGCAAAGTCCTGCTTGGGTTTTCATTCATTCTTGTTATAAATCCTTGGGATGCGAATGGAGCTTTTTTTCGAGACTGACGCGGAACGGATTTCTCTATAGTCTATGCTATTGAGAGGGTGTGGCTGCTTCATTTGGGATTTTCCTGTATTAACTGTAGGCATGGGTGTTACTTTTGGCGTGCGTTTTTGTTGTGCATAGAAAAGGAACTTTAAGCCCAAGTGACACTGACATTGTGCAAAGTCATGATGTCGAAACGTGAATTTTCCAAAAAGATGGTAGAATCTGTAAACCGGCCCATCGTTCCACATTGAAAATCTAAAGGTGTGTGTCGTCTTCCACAGGTGGATCAAGTTTGAAGAGAAGGTGGAGAAGGGTGGAGAACGATGGAGCAAGCCGCACGTTGCCACGTTGTCTTTGCACAGCCTGTTTGAACTGAGGACCTGCATTGAGAAAGGCACCATTCTGTTGGACCTGGAAGCGGCCAGCCTGCCTCAGATTGTGGGTAGGTTTTGGGCACTCTTGGTAATGAAACATCTGTTGGCCGTCACCACGCCTTTGCTAAGTTGTGTCCTGAGTGATACTTGGAAGACATCCCGTCATACCTGAGCAGAAACAATGAGCAAAATCCTCTAACAGTGCAAGCTTCTGCCGTGCTGTACATTTACTATACCATGCATTGTACACCATGCACAATTGTACACTACATTGGCTACTTGGATATATGCGGCGTTAGATTTTTGGTTTCGGAAAGTGTCCTTCATTCATTCACTTCAAGTCTATATTCAGAGGCAAAAAAGCATCAGATTTTCTTGTTTTCCCTCTTAGATCAAGCATCTTTAGTTTGTTTATGATAGGTAATATTCTCAATGCCTGCTTGTTCCACTTGTCCTGCAGAGATGATTACTGAAAGCCAGATAGAAAGTGGTCTCCTAAAGCCTGAACTCAGCGACCAGATCATGTACACCTTGATGCGCAAACATCGGCACCAGACCAAGAAGTCCAACCTGCGATCCCTGGCTGACATCGGAAAGACGGTCTCCAGTGCAAGTAGACTGTTTTCCCACCCAGATAATGGTAACGTTCACGCTGGGCCGCTGCTGTGCTCCATCTGCTTTTTCATCGTTTCTTCCTATCAATGGGTGGAAAAATGTCAGGTTCGAAAGCAATGATTTGTGCAAGAAGTCTCAGCTTATCGATTTTTTCACAAAACCGAAAAACTTTTGGTCACATCTTGATGCACGTTATGTATCAGGAAGGTGTGTTCATTCATTTGCAGATTGTTAAACATAAACAGGGCTCCTGTCAAAATATGCATGCTAATTTGAGGACTATCTTTTAAGTAGTTTTTGTGCAAAAGTGTAGTTAGGGAAGGTTAAACAAGGCAACAGATTGATTTTAGCAATCGTTTGAACTATGGTCTTCATTTTATGGTGGAGATATGGAAGATTATTTATCCACACGTAGTAAATTAAATGTTTCGTAAATTTAGAACGTGGTCTTAAAACCTCATAGGCCACTATGTTCCAACTGTCTTGACCGTGTAATAAAAGTTGCATGCTTTGGAGTTTTCCAAGCTAGCTTACACAGTTGTCTGGACTCCTAGCATTTCTGCCCGTCATTTAAGCATTTAGACTGTAAAAAAAAAAAAAAGGCTTAGACCACATTCCATTGAAGAGAAACCACTAGGAACTTGCTTTTTACTGGAATCCTACCACACTTGATGGTTTTGAATGGTCCTGTACTGGTATCTGTCCCTAAAACAAAATAGTTGTGTTCCTACAAAAAAATAGTTCCTTCATGGTGTTAATATTATAAGCATATTTGTAAGAATGATTTAAGTCATGTTATACATCAGAATGTGATGCAAGGTTATTAATAATATAAAAAGACTATTTAATCCTGTTTTGCTCTTTATAAGTGGCCAGTTTTACAACAGTGCTTCATACAGTGTCTCAGCTTCTGAATGATTTAGGGGCACAATCTTCTCCACAGCGGTTGTTCTTCTGGAAATCCTCTCTGTCGCTATAAATATTCTCAAACCTTTCTTCCCTCCTGGTACTATTCTGCTTGTCTGTTTTGTGCTGCCCTGTCGTCTGACTCACTCTTAGTAGCTGGAAACGTTTCTTACGTGTTCCTTAGTTTTGCAGATGTTCATGCCGTGATTGGCGTACAGTTCTCTCACAAGACATTTTTAATTGCACCACGGTTCACATCAGAAAACAGTCTGTTCCAGAAGATTTCATTTCAAGAGGTCCGCCGATTTTTAGGACGTTAAATTGTGCTCAGCGTCCCTCAGAGGATGCTGTCAGCACCTGAGACTCAAAGATAAAAGTTTCAGCCAGCACCACCGATTGGTCATGGGATTTATTGTTTGCTAGAGTGCAATTTGAGACTTTCCCACGCATATGAATTTATTTATTTTAATATTTTGTTTAGGGAATTGTATACCGCTCTTTTGATATACTGTCCCCAGCCCTCCCTGTTGGTTTAGAGCAATATGCGCATAAACTTTGCTGAACAATGCCGTTCTTCCTGACAAAGTTTACTTGCTGTGCACATGGGCTGTTTCCAGTGATTGGAGGTGGTATCTTTTATTCTCACCAGTGATTAAAATGTGACATGACACCACTGCGTATTCAAGTTCCCCGCCGTGTTCATTGAAAAGGATGTAGCTAAAGAGGATAACGCCTCAGGTTGCCCGTTGACACGATTTTTCGAATATCTTATGTCCTTCATCATTAGGGGACAACAAATGTGTCACATTTGCAAGCGTGTTTTGATGTCAGTTTGCCTGTGAGATACGTATCTTGACGTTTTTGGTCAAGATGATGGAAATGGATTTTATCACACATTACTGCTGCACTGTCTTGCAAAGCAATTTCCAAACCAGGTTTCATTTCACCCTTTTAAAAAAGGCTAAACCATAAAATTATTACTGTACTGCCTTCATGCACCTTAAAAACATTTTAATCATTAATTATGCCTTCCTTTGTTTCATGCGAATCTTTCTGTTATAACCTTGGCTTTGGTACTGTCAACATTTTACTCCTCTTTCCTTATTTCCTGTCTTCTTTTCTTTCCCTTCTGCTCTCCCGCCTCTTCCTTCGACTAAAGCACGTAATCCACTTGAATACCCCATGCCGTGCCTAACATCTAGAGACACAGCTGAGTCGCAGGTCCACTGGAGTGAGAGCGTGGATTGGCTCAGTAAGTGACCAGAAACTAAAGGGGAGGTTATTCCACCCATCAGGAAATATCGTTTCTGTCTGTTGTAGCGTGCTTCACTTAGAAAAGTGATTGATTAATTAAAGTGATAAAATACAAAAACGTATAGTAGATTCATTTATTGATGGGTGTGGTGTCAAATAATGCTCCCAGGCAGAGTTCCCCGCGACAGTGGTTCTCTGATAGATAACTGCACGTTTGTGAATCTTTGTGTTCGTTCTAACTGCGTTTTGTCTTGCTGAATGGTTGAAGGAATTATTCAGTCAAGGCGATTACTCTGCAATGGCAGTGTCTTCAAAGTTTACATTGAAAAGACATTTAGACAACAGTTGTTACAGATGTCATGATGCTATTGGAAGTATGTGTCGTACGTGTGTTTGGGTAAAGAATTGCCACAAAAAAGTTGCTATAAATGGCAACTACAGTAAAGCTGCCTTATCTGAATCATTTATTATTTGCTCAAAGACTGATAACAACCAAAAAAAGTCCCTCAAGTTAACTGTAAGGAAAAACAACAATACCTAGAAGGAGAAGCGTAGAATTAAGAACTCCTGAAATACTGCTTTTCTGTACAGTACTTTACAGTATAAAATTCCTGTCCCTGTATCAGGGACCTGTGTCACCTGCAGTAAAATCCATCTGATAGTCTAATTTTACTCTACTTGCATTAGCGAATCACCGTAACACATACTGAGAAGGTGGGCTCTAAATTGGTCACATGGTCACCACCTGCATTGACCCACCTCCAGGTGCCCCTTAGCCAAGTGGGAGATGTAATCACTCCCGCATTAGAAATTAATGTGTATTCAACTGCACACGGATTTGTGTTACCTTGTGTACCTTTTAATTAATGCAAAAAATGTTTCATTTTATTTTGCACTTGTAAATGTTTTATTGTCCTTTTTTACGAGATATTTTGCTGGTGCTAAACTAAGTTTTGTTCCCGGTCAACATTTTGCTACAGTGTTATGTGAGGGCTGAATTGTATGTGTATGCATTGTGCTTAATGTGATGTTAAGCTGAGGTGTGTATACCATCGTGATTCATACAATATTACAGTGACGTAGGATC
The DNA here is from genome assembly GCA_009936485.2 of Gymnarchus niloticus. NCBI lineage: Eukaryota > Metazoa > Chordata > Actinopteri > Osteoglossiformes > Gymnarchidae > Gymnarchus > Gymnarchus niloticus. Next base: position 20,216 of record JAACJT020022946.1, on the reverse strand, counting down.
CATCATTAAAACCCCATCAGCAGGCATATTTCTCATTATCAACCTGACCCCTTGCATAGTAACAGAACATGTTTCCTCTAGGCAAACAAATATTTTGCCAAATGACTACCCGAGGACAGCTCGATCAGCACTAGTTGCCACCTTATGATTAAGTTGGGTGCCTGGGTGTCAGTGGTGGTTGTTTACTTTTGCCCTTCCTGTAACATCCTTCTGGAGTGCACTGAGTGGCTTGATACTCAGGAACACAGGAGCCATTGTCAGGGTTTGTAGAAGAACAATCTCAAACCTTCACTTTGCTGAACAATGAACAACATCATTGATGATGAACAGGAGTACTCAGATGTGCTGTGGCGCTTATATAAACTTCCTTTTAACGTATGTGCATAGGACCATGAGTGGCATCAGCAGAGAAGTAGCAAATTCATGGATGCATTTCTATAGATAACTGAAGACCGTGTAAACAGTAACTTCTTCAAGACATTTTGAAATGACAAGCACTTCTCTGCCAAAGATCTGCAATGAACAGAATGCCTTAAGCCTAGACATTTGTCTAAGAGAATTCCCACTCTGTAGATTAACCTTCGATAATTCTTGCATATCTCAAATATTATGACCCAAAGAGGACTCTGAGATTCACGGAATAATGAGATCATAACGGATACTGATCTGGTAGGCCATTTTTCAAAGTTATCAGGTCTAAGAAAATGTTCTGGACACCCTGTGAGAGGCAGGAGTATTGCAGACGATATGTAAACATGACTGAAACAGACTGGATTTCATCTATTCCTTGTGAAGCCCACCACAGTAAACTCGGAATTGGCGGTCAAATCATTGTTCGTACCTTTGACAGCCACGAGACTAAGGGGATAATCTAGGAGGGGATTTTTAAGACTGATGATAACAGTTTTCAGTTGGACTTGCAAGAGGGCATACATTTATTTTATCCACTGTCTTCCTTGGGTTTTGTTGTTTCTCCTTTGCGTTGAGGGTTCCTATAAAGATCTTGGTGCAGTCACAGTGCATAGGAGATTTCATTAATCTCTGATACCCTCTGAAACTGCAGACCTCTTCTGCTGAGGGGAGAAATGAGGTGTTGAAACTCATGGTGGATTGAATTACTGTGACTTGTCAGTCACTGCTGAGTTTAACCCTTTGAATCTCTCTGACAAGTAAACCACTGGGGACTGGTTAGACTGGTCTAACTGTCATTTTGACTTTTAAGGTTAATTTATCTAAATGGTACAGTGCTCTGTCCATATTTTTTGCCTATGTAATGGTTTCCAGTCTCCACTTTGCCACTAGACTAGACTAGACTAGAGAGTGACATGTCGCCAGTTTGTGATCCATCCGTTTTTGCAGGTAGCCCAGTTATCAGCCATCGGAACATGACATCCAATAGCCTGAACGACTTTTCTGACAAACCTGAGAAGGATCAGGTAAGCTGACTCCGTTTGCTTCAACGGCTGATGTTGGTTTAGTAACTTGACCAGGTTGGTTTTATGAGAGGCATGTACAGAATGTTAGGTGTTACATTTAAAAATATATTTCTAGGCTGCATTTTAATGTGATGAAGTTTCCTTCTAAAGGTGAAATGGTTGCACTGAACTTTTAGCATTAATTTTTTCAAAAGCTGTAAATTATACAGCCTTTTTCTTGAATGGTCATATTCTGTTCACTCTTACAAAACATCCATTTCAAGTTCAGTCAGTGAGTGAATGTATCAGTTACCAACATCTGCTCAAGTCTTTTCATGATTACGGGCGTTACGAAGTTTGGAGAAATTTAAATAGTTGACATAAAACAAATGAAATTGGAGTTTTACATCAGCCAAGGACACTCCACGTTCTCTGTTGCATTAAAATAAACTAAAAATGTCAGACACACACTGGTGTGTGCTGGGTGGGGTTTGTTAAAGTCTTTCCTGATAAACTTCCGTACGCGTTGAAGGGTTAAGTTTATGACATCTGTACCTCAGTGGCCGGATCACTGGAGCATCGTCTGGGTCTGTCCCTAACCTTGACCCGTTACGTCAAAGGGTTGTTGAGAGAGAATGGCACAATTCACGCCTTATCTTTCTTCCTCACAACATCATACCTTCTAATCTGGTTAAACTGTTAATAAGAAAAAGAAAAAAAGCTAAATTATAGTCTTACGAATATGAAAAACATAGACTTAGTAGTATGTCATTAAATTTCATGGGGGCAAGTAAGGAAAAGTTGTGTGTCTGTTTAACAACAGAATGGATTACTGATATGTTATCAATTTGCTTATATTGTGTGGCTTTAGATATGTATATTGATATATTTAAAGCATACAATATTGTTGGCAGAATGAGAAAATGGCAGTGAAAAGTGAAATTTGTTTGCAGTTTTTATAATTACGGGGCAACCATATTGTAAGTTGAAGATTACAAACACAAAGTCTTAACTGTATGGGACTGTGTGTAGAAACACAGCTGAAATTAAATGTGTTGAGTAACCTATGAATCCAAACCATTTTTAATAACACGTTCACACATTTAGGACCTTCATTTGTGTAAAACGGTAAACATCCTTAACCACTAGCCTAAACCATCTAAACAACGTCTTTCTAGTCATAACTTAACCTTCTGTCTAGAGTTCGATTGAAAGGTTCACACAGTAGGAAGTGTTATTTGAGAGAGTGGTTCTTTGTACAGTTAATTTATTTTCAGTTTTGATGCCAGTGGTTTAGCTTCTGGAGTGACACAGTTACCTTTCTCAGGTAGGAAACAACTGTCCTGTTCTATTTTTCCATAAAGATAATGTCATAATATTGAATTATTTATGCTTATCTATGAGTTTAAAAGTAATCTGTATGGATGAAGGTGTCTCTTAAAACAGTTTTAATCCTCATGTTTGTGTTACTTTACTTTATGTCCGATTTAATCGATTACATTTGAAAACGTATATTAAGAGATTTCTCTAAAACTTGTCCAGTGGTTGCAAGCAGTCATCAATGAAAAGTCCATGAGGTATTAAATCCAGGTAGTTTGATATTTATGATTGCTAAGACTGCCTTACTTATCACAGTGTGACCTTTGTTCTGGTGATAAAAATACTGGACTATAAATTCATCGCTTCATGCACCTTGAAAAATATCCTGTCATGTTACCCAGTCATCAGGTAGCAGATCTTTCCATTTACTGCTGCCTAGTATTCATGGATGCTTCCTTCCCGTCTTCTGTATTTTTAATTTCACGTGCTGTAAGCCTAACCTCAATCCATTTTTATTTTTAACAGCAGGATCCCCCGTGGAGCATTCTTGTTTGTTTGTTTCTTTGACCATTTCGTGAAAAAAATCATGATTGTCTGAATAAGTCAATGAATCCTTACTTGTAGAACAGAATTAAACTTAGCTTTGTCTCCCATCCTAATTAGAAAGCTATTTCCCCTTTGCTGTCGCAATTCTATCTGCTGTTTTCAAGAAAACAAACTGGTATCACCAGCATACCATTTATATCCTTGGCTGAGCTTTAAAATCCAGTGTCTTATCTTCAATATCAATGCTGTCTCTTTGGAAACGTCTCCTTAATCTGCCCTTGCAGATAAACGTGTAAAAATGCGGTTGGTCTAAAGGTTCTGGAAGAAGGTTACCATAGGTTTTATTTCAGTGAAGGGCAAGATCATAACTCTTTTGACCAGAGGAGAAGAACCAATAATGGCTGCCAAAACCACCTTTCTTTGAGGACCATCCTTCTCTTCACGCACATTATGCAAACGTTGGTCTTTTTGTACCCTGTTTTGTTTTTTTTTAAACCAGACCGTTTTTTTCAGTTCTGCTAATTAATGGACACTAAATTCTTTCTTCTGGATCAAGTCCCTCACTTAATGTCCAGTAGGACTGTGAGTGCATGTCAGCTCTGATTTGTAGGTTTGTACGTTTGTCTTCCCGGGTCGTCACTCTTCTTTTGTGTATTCAGCTGAAGAACAAGTTCATGAAAAAACTGCCCCGCGACGCTGAGGCCTCCAACGTCCTGGTGGGAGAGGTGGACTTCTTGGACAGCCCCTTTGTCGCTTTTGTACGCCTGCAGCAAGCCGTCATGTTGGGAGCTTTGACTGAGGTTCCAGTACCAACAAGGTACGCGTGACCCAAAATGCCAAGGTCCCCAAACATCGATCCAAAAACATTTCCTTAGACGGATGTTTGTTTGTAAGGGCCCATGTGAAGGGCTTAAAGCTACAAATCATTTCTCGTTATCGAAAATCACCTTAAGTGCTCCTAGGAGGGCTCTGATGTTATGCTCTAGTTGATTCGTATAATATTAAAATCTATTCAGATTATTATAGTATAGTAGATTCATCTTTCTAAAAAATAAACTGCTTGTCTTTATCAGATTCCTCTTCATCCTGTTGGGGCCCAAAGGCAAAGGCAAATCCTACCATGAGATTGGAAGAGCAATCGCCACACTTATGTCCGATGAAGTAAGCACCTCTCAGACCGTCGTCCATCGGGGCCCATGAGGGCATCGTACAATATAGCCTAACGTGTTTTTTATAGCCTGTATATGTGAGTGAAATATCACCCTGCGAGTGGAAACGAGATGGCTAATAGTCGTCTGGGGCGGCTTGAAATGGTGGCCCTTTAACAAGAGCGTTGTGAAGAATTCGGGAACTATGGACTCTGGAAAAGGTGGCTGTGGAATGTCGGCCTAAGGCTCCATACAGACAGAAACTAATAAATAGAGACTAAAGTTCAAGGCTTCCACTGTGAGGACTCCTTAAGAGCATAGCCGTCATTTGTCAACGTGCTACCCACTGAGTGCTGCTCTCGACAATACTCCACTTTCTCTCCTGTGAGTACGGCGACCGCGGGATCCTTCTTAAAACGTACTGTCAAGAGCAGCTGATACAGAGGCCATACTTCATCCTTTCTTTGGTTCGAGTCCAGTGCAGTTGCCACAGCCTAAAAGTGGAGCATTGTTGCCTGGAGTCCGTTAGTAGTTAGCATTTAGTACCTGAGCAAGACACATTCCCCTCCCTCTTTGCTAATGAAATGCACAAATCAGATGGCATTGAGTGGATAGTGTTAATTATCTTTAAGGGTCCTTTAATGTGTATGCAGATAACAACTGGGTTGAGTCCCAGCCTCGGCTATCTCATGGGTATCGTGACATCATTCCTCACGTTGGAGTGACTTCACAAATGGTCAATAGGCCAGCATCTCTGGTTCTTAGCTTTCGCTAAAGGACCTCATTTCCACACTGATATGTAGGTGACGGGAACAGGACTGTCGTGTCACTGATGTCACGCTGCGGACTTAAACCATAACGAAACAGCCATTCTCCTTTCACTTGCATGATATATACAATAAAGATGAAGCAGTAGCAAAAACGAAATAGCCATATCTATCATTATCTGTATAAATATTTTGTCAAATAGGATGTTGTGCTGTTTTGCACAAATTAGCATGTTAGGGGTGGCTGTACCCATTAAGCGTATTTTTGAAGTCAGTGGTTAACACTGTCGCGTTGCGTCTCTAGGGTTGCAGGTTCAAACTCCGGCTCTCTGTGCGTGGAGTTTGGATGTGTGTGACTGTGTCCTACGATTTGCTGACACCCCGCCCAGGATAAAATGGATGGATGACTCTCCCCTGTCACTTTTTAGTTACTCCAGTTTGAGTTGAGGCCCACAGAATCTAGAAATAAAGCATTATGTGTAGTAAATAATGTGATGTCATACTGGAATGATTAAATATGTAAGTGATATGTATATCGGTGATAATCTGGAGTTCCTCTTATTGTACACAGGTCTTCCATGATATTGCGTACAAGGCCAAGGATCGACAGGACCTGCTGGCTGGCATCGAGGAGTTTTTGGACGAGGTCATTGTTCTCCCTCCTGGTGAATGGGACCCCGAGATCCGAATCGAGCCGCCAAAGTCTCTTCCCTCTCCGGACAAAAGGTGCATGGCGAAGACACCATAAAGTTAATGAGCAGTAAACGCCTGGGTTTTCAAAAGACTTCTAGCTTCTCCCATCACTAGAAGTGCTGATTTGAGTGCGAGATTAACCAAAGTTTATGAGTGTTGTGGTCATCTGTTGATGGCTCACGATAATCCTGTTTATCTCATTACAGAAGTTCATGTACGCTTGAGCTTTTATGGAAATTCTGCATTTATTAAACAATATGATATATTCTTACAAGCCTTAGGTGAAGTCAGGAGGAAATTCTAAGTGTATCTCCCGTTTTGCTCATTGGTTTGTATAGAAGTTAAAATGTAGAATAAAGAGATGATCAAGTCTTTAAATAGTATATTTTTAATTTATTACCATGCATTTAAGTGAATGGTCATTTTGATATTGTAAATAAACTATACTCAGCCTGGATTTTCTTAATTGCTGCGGACAGCTCGGGATGTTTTATAAATTCTGCTCTAACAACAGCTGGTTTCTCTAAGTCCTGTAGCACGTTATGTTGAGGCTCTCGTTTTTACGTACATTAATTGCATTTCCCTTCCTTCAACTTTCCTTGGGATCTTGGACATTACAGGTGTGGCCCTATCTAAATCTTAATGCAACGTTAATGGAAACTCTGGATTTGATCATAGGGAAAAAAACGAGTGTAGCTCATGTACCCTCGTGTTTGTCTCGGGTAGGAAGAACCTGTACGCCGGCGGGGACAACATGCAGATGAATGGTGACACACCCCATGACGGGGGACACGGAGGGGGCGGTGGCCACCATGTCGGTGAGGAGCTTAAGAGGACAGGGAGGTAAGGTGGTGTTTGATGCCTGCTGCCATAGCGCACACGGTCATTAAAAACCAAACCAAAACACATGTTTACTGAAGTGTTTACTTCTTGAAGAGCTGTAATCCTGTAGCGAGGGCCAGAAGGTGAATTAAAGCCTCAAATGTGTGCTTATGAGCATAGCTATTAAAACGTTTAATGTCTCTTAAAGTGACATAAGCCTCGGTGTCCTTTTCGGTGATGTAGGGTAGATGGTGCACCTGCCTTGAAAACACATGACTTTCCTTGTCAGGTTTTGCGGTGGCCTTATACTTGACGTCAAGAGGAAAGCGCCCTTCTTTGCCAGTGACTTTTACGACGCCTTACACATTCAGGCGCTCTCCGCCATCCTCTTCATCTACCTGGGAACGGTGACCAATGCCATCACCTTCGGAGGCCTGCTAGGGGATGCTACGGACAACATGCAGGTCAGGATTTTCTTTTATCCACTCCCGCCACTGCCGTGTGTGGGGACAGCATGTCTGAGATGGGCTCTTCCGAGATGGCGAGTTCTTCAAAATGCCGTAGAGGTTATTTTGTACAATTTTTCAAACATGATAGTTGTGCACACCGGCGTAGGAGGACATGTAAAGAAACCCTTCACTGTGTGCAGGTGATACAGTTTTATCCTGAGGAGTTGATACGTTGAGGAACATGTCTGATTGTAAGGTTTGTGCAGCACCAAAAGGTTACCGGGTAATGGACAACTTTTCATAGCAGCAAAATGTATCCTTTGTTATAAAATGTTCTCAGTCAGCGTCGTCCCACTATTGCGTGAGAGTGAAATACAGATTTGTTATACAGATTTTAAAATATGAACAGCATGCTGCCTGTTAAATGAGGATTTCTTTGATTTACTCTTCAAGCCAGTAAGTTTATTTTAGTCAGCTGACTTTATATGATCTGTATCTCAAACATAGTTACAGGTTCACTTTAATTCACAAAAACTGCATGAGAATGCCAGATAAACGGCGATAGATGGTAAATTGTGTTCTTTTCCTTAAACATTCCACTGGTGTCTGTTTCTGATTTATTTCTGGCAGATTGTTAAAAATATGCTTTGTCTTATTCAATGAAGTTAGGTCAACTGCAGAACATTTGATCTCGGTCACCTTTGAATGAGGGGGAGACCTTTGAGACATTTAACAGCTTCTGTAAAGGTTAAATTGAAAGATTTTAGATAAAATGCAGCATTACTGCTTGGATTGCAGTGAGATTTTGGGCACTGGTACAGGAGTGCCCTGAACGGTGGGGCTGTGCTGGGAACCAGAGGTGGTAGATTGCAGGCAGTCCACAAATGTGATTCTGTTCCTGGCTGAAAACTGAATCCCATGTCTTCACGCTCTGATCTCATATCCAGGGTGTGCTGGAGAGTTTCCTGGGCACAGCGCTCAGCGGGGCCGTCTACTGCTTGCTGGCTGGGCAGCCTCTCACCATTCTGAGCAGCACGGGCCCCGTGCTGGTCTTTGAGAGACTGCTTTTCAATTTTAGCAAGTGAGTTTGGTTGTCCTGCACTTCAATTCATGAGTAAGGAGATGTTGACACAGACAAAAACATCATAGTTGAACAGGAGTGGAATATACAATACTTAAAGTTTTTAAAATGAGAATGCTGTTTCATAGTCGGAGGGAAATGCTGAGCACTTTGGCGAGTGCTCTGTGTCACATGATCACTGATAAAGTCACATGATATTTATGGATCTTTCCAATTAAATCCACTAGCCCCAAACACTTACATCTGCGATGTGAAGTATTAATCGAATTGAATTGATTTATATGATAAATAACAGATGTGTAAAACAGGCCATAAATCTGACAGTAGGCATTAAGTTATTTCTGTGAAGTCGTTTTGATCTTTGACTTCAGCTTCTGCTGGTGGTAGATTTAGGGATCCACCTTGCACTTATCTACAGTTGCAATGCAAACATGAAGCGTTTCTGGACGAGAGAGTCACCTGATAGCTACTGAAGCACGTCAGAGTGAAGCAAGACGGCCAAATATTCAGTCTTGTTGCTGTGTATCAGTGATGCAGTAAAACACAAGCCCACTAATTCGGCTTGTATTTTGTAAACTGGTTCCTCTATCGTTCTAACTCGTTCTAAACTCAAACCGTGAGTTTCTAGAGTCGAATAAATGTGTTTTTTTCAGAAACCAACTGGCTTCTGCTGAACTTGCACTGTTATTCACTGAAATGCGTATCTGGATCCCTCCGTTTGCAGCTTTCTCACTGGATCCTATGAACGTGTAACATTACCTCTCGTTGAAGGTTCCACTATGAATAATTTATGAAAATAGAACGGCTGCTTCAGGGCTTCCAATTTAGCTATATCGCTAATATATCTCTAATATTGACTAATCTGTGATTGGTTTTTTTTTTTTTTTTTAGTCACCTTGATTTAATGATATGGTCCAAAATTAAATAGAAATGACTGTTTCTGTTGCGACACTGGAAGCAGAAAAGAACAGCACGTGCCATTGATATTCACACAAATCATAAAGTCGTCTCCCCACAGGGACAATGATTTTGATTATTTAGAGTTCCGGCTCTGGATCGGCCTGTGGTCAGCGTTCTTCTGCTTCGTCCTGGTAGCGACGGATGCCAGCTTCCTTGTCCAGTACTTCACTCGTTTCACAGAGGAGGGCTTCTCCTCTCTCATCAGCTTCATCTTTATCTATGATGCCTTCAAGAAGATGATCAAACTGGCTCATCACAATCCCATCAACACAGATTTTCACCTTAATTTTGTGACTCAGTACGGCTGTCAGTGTGTGCCAGGTAAGGGGTAGGACTAGATTAGCCCAGCTCCGATGCTTTTTCAACAGGGACGTTGTACTCCCGTTGGTCATGTAACTGTAAAGTGTGACCTGTACCTGTGACAAACTGTAGACTTGGCATAACTAGAGCAGTAAAGTATGACGCAATTCAGAATATATTACTTGGATCCAGTATTGCGAAATGCTGCTAGCTAAAAACTCACATTAGTGTTCAGAAACAAGACTTATCTGGCCATAAGAAAGAAGTTATAAAATAATGTTGCGTCCATTAGACTTTTAAAGTGTAGAAAAGGGGTATGCTTTGATTACATGTGTATATAGATATCGTGTGACTCATTGCGATTAGAATTAGCGATGCAAGATTTTGTTCGATTTGTCGTGACGAAACGCGTGTCTGATGAGAACAATTTTTGCGTTCCACAGGAAACGACTCAGACACCTCAGAAAATGTTTTGGCTGCTAACTTCACCAATAACACCAGTCAGGTAAATTACTTCATGTGTTATGACTAATCATCAATGTTGCTGTTCCTTGTACAATATTCATGCTTCATAAGCAGTTATGTGTGTGTGTGTGTAAAATATGGAACAATAAACACACATCTACGAATTTATCCTGAGCTCTTTAGGTGTGAGCATAACTCATATCTATTTACTGTATTTTGTTCAGTGTATTTAGCCTGGTTGGTTGAATGCACCGTCATTTCAGAGCAAAAATTATTCAGAAACACGAAAAAATAAGTCTTGCTACTGTAGGGTTGTACTAAATGACACCACAGGTCAACAATTGCTTCAGTCAGATTATTTTTGTTTGAATGCATTTGAAGTTAATTCACAAATTCAGTGCCTTGCATCTTCATTCTTTTCGTGCAAAATGATGGTTCCTGCCTGCATCTGTTGTTTATGGGGTTGATAATAACCAAAGCTTCTTGTGCATGCTAAAAGACCAGGATATGATTGGAATGTCGGGCCAGTAAAGTTTTCGTGGTTTTTTTTTTTGATGGCCGGTTTCTCTTTAGTTCGTCTGAATTGACTGCACAAACAGACGACGTCTACTCACTGAAATCAATCCTTTCCGTGTGGCGGAACAGTTAAAGTTACACCGGCGCCGTCAGAGTGCCGTGGAAGATAGCATTACAGTGGAGCGGCCTCAGGCTTTTTCGTAAACCTTTATGATTGGAAGACGTCGTCTGAGGCCTGTGCCAGCTACAGCTTGTTCATAATATTTGAGATATTCATTGTACATGGTGTTTACACGTGTACTGTATGTAAGTGATAGACCTGCATACACACACAGGCAATGCCAGCGTGTTTTATGTATGTACACGGCCCATAGCAGGGTCATTTTTTGGTGACGCCTCTTCATGCAATCTGTTGCAGATTCCCAACGCTCCATGGGAGTCTCTGACCAAGACGGAATGCCTGAAATACGGAGGGCAGCTGATAGGCCAGGCCTGCAGCTTCGTTCCTGATGTCACTCTGATGTCCTTCATCCTGTTCTTTGGCACCTACTCCTGCTCCATGTGCCTGAAGAACTTCAAGACCAGCCCATACTTCCCCACAACTGTAAGCCATCGTGTCGTCACTCTCTCAATCCCTCCTACTCCTGTTTTACCTCGAGTTTCATAATCTATGTCTGGACTGTGGTGCTTGAAAAGTCAACAGTAAGCATGCATGTGATCTTGACATTAGGATGTATTCATAACTTTGACGTTTCCTCTAAATCTACAGGGTGTTGTGTGTAATTCACGTTGTCCTCCATCATCCTCATCATCACATGAAACTCCACCACTCACTTGCACAAACTTGCTTGGATTTTGCGCTCGTATGTGGGTACTTTGGGGCATAATAGCAGATTTTTTTCTTGGAATGTGTGCTGAATTTTCCTTTTCTGTACATTACAATTGTGAATTCACATCCACATTTTATTATCTTTATGAGAAAAGGCTTGAAGATTGAGGTTACGTTACATATTTTAAAAAAAGAGCCTTTACTACTTGATGAATTCTATCCTTTGTTTCAGAAATTTGATCATTCCCATCAGAAACCAGGGCCCCCTTGCTTTGACTGACTTAGTGAATGGCCTCTTTTTCTTTTCTTTTAGGTTCGGAAACTTATCAGCGATTTTGCAATAATCTTGGCCATTCTGATTTTCTGTGGCGTGGATGCTCTGGTTGGCGTGGGCACACCCAAACTCATTGTACCGAGTGAATTCAAGGTATGTTTTACTTTAGTACGCGTGTCTGCTGTGTAATGAACACGTATGTTACCTTAAGGCAGCCACGCGTGCAATTAGCTGAGATTTTGGGAACATTTTGAAGCCTGCTTGGAAGGATCGTCTGTGTTTCTATTAGGGAATTGTGTGTTGATGGAATAAATATTTATTTATATACCTGTTAATGCTTTTTGTTTTTTTTATATTGGGAATAGTTACAATTTTGTGGTTTTTCCTGCATATTTAAGCCAAATTTAATGTCGTACTTTTGGCTAATGTCAGTGATTTTGCAAACGCTCCGGGACCCTGAGCCGTTTTCATTCTTTCAGCCTACAAGCCCAGACAGAGGTTGGTTCGTGCCGCCGTTCGGTGGCAACCCCTGGTGGGTGTACCTGGCAGCATCTCTTCCCGCACTCCTGGTCACAATCCTCATCTTCATGGATCAGCAGATCACAGCAGTCATCGTCAACAGGAAGGAGCACAAACTGAAGGTGTCGTGTGTTGCTCGGCACTTTCTGGGTTAAACTTGGTTCGAGTTTTTCCTGCCGTTCGGGGTCAGGAGCAGCAGCGGTGGTAGAGATGGATGACGTTACGAGTTCGATCAAACACCGTCTGCTGTTCGTTTTTAGACAGTGCCATTGTGTATTTTTCGCCTCCACAAAATGTTGGCTTCTTGTAACGTCTAAAAAATGAGCAGTTCTGATTCTCTTCTGTCTATGTTGCTACAGAAAGGTGCTGGGTACCACCTGGATCTCTTCTGGGTTGCCATTCTAATGGTCGTGTGCTCCTTCATGGCGCTACCCTGGTACGTGGCCGCCACCGTCATCTCCATCGCGCACATAGACAGCCTGAAGATGGAGACAGAGACTTCGGCCCCCGGGGAGCAGCCCAAGTTTCTAGGCGTCAGGTACGCACCATGAGCTGTCACCGTGGACGCAAAGTTCAGCTCCATAAGAGTCAAGCCGGGGGTTCATGAGGATAAACCTGGCTGAGCAGGATGAAGTGCTATCAGATGAGTTCGTCTTTCGGAATTCAAAAGGGGAATGAATAATAAGGCGGAAACTCTCGGCTTTCTGAAATTAATTTTATGTATCTATACAAAGTCGTGTACGTGGAAATTATAGATTTATACTCATCCTGCATATTTTACAAAACATTCCTAAGCATCTCTGTATATTTCTATGTAGAGTCATAATTGTATGTAAATATCTTCATGTTTGTATGCAGAAAAGTGTTCATTTCACCTGATGTTTTGGTCCATTCGCTGTTTGACTGCAGTGTGTAAACTGTTGAAATATAACTTTGGTCTCTTAATGAAGCACATTGATGTGATGTCGTGCAGTCAGGTTGTATTCTGGTGTGTTTGTGCAACTATGAATATTCGTATTTTATATTACTCATAAAGCCATAAAATGATTGCATCCTTTTTTCCAAGAAATCAGATTTAGTCCCTTTCAACACTTCGGTCATTTACATATACGCTCTACTGTATGCAGTATGTCTTTTGTGTTGTGAGTAAGCCAGCATACGTAAGACACTGAGAACTCCTCTTCAGCTTGGAGTAACCTCCGGACGGACGAACGATTACAAAGTGAACCACGGTGTCCTAACCAGAGCTGTATTTTTCAGAGAGCAGAGGGTGACTGGTGTCATGGTGTTCATTCTGACTGGTCTCTCAGTCTTCATGGCTCCAATACTTAAGGTACACTTTCTATGCGTGTCGTTCATCATGCTACTTCACTGCATTACACAAGACAGTGGGTGTCTTTGGAGACTCGTACCTCTACAAAAAACAACAATCTGAATAACTTACTCATGAATTGTACCTGTATTTCTGAGTACCTTTCATGAGTATTTTTCCAGCTCTGTTAAAATCCTCTGTTTACTCAAAGGGTAAAAGAAAATGCCAAACAGCGTCTCCTTGTGGTTACTATAAGCAATAAGAAAACTAAAGTGGCGTCAGTTCACCAAATTTAATTTAGTACCAATGTATCTGCATTTGTGATGCTGATATGTGGATGGGTATTCGGCCGAACCATTTAGGGCCGCGTGCTCCTGGTATCCGGCCGAACCATTTAGGGCCGCGTGCTCCTGGTATCCGGCCGAACCATTTACGGCCGCGTGCTCCTGGTAGCCGGCCGAACCATTTAGGGCCGCGTGCTCCTGGTATCCGGCCGAACCATTTACGGCCGCGTGCTCCTGGTATCCGGCCGAACCATTTAGGGCCGCGTTCTCATGTCAATTTAAGCCAACGTGAGACTTCACGTGCATGTTTACATATGAAATCACGTCCGATATTGGTTTTAAATGGGACACAGAATTTTACCTGTTTTTTTCCTAAGCAATCTATTTTTAAACACTTTCCACATTACAATGTTTTTTAAATAAATGCTCCATGCTTGTTTTTCGTTCTATCGGCATTTTTACCGGCTGGTTTCATCATTTACGTGCCCGTTGATTCAGACATTTCCATAGTGTCTTCAGCGAGTTTCTTGCTCATCGTATCCTTCTTAAAGCCCCTAACTATATTATATGTTTTACTGAATGCTCTCCATGCCGTTCTATCGTGACAGCTGATCTGATCGCTTGTTTGCTTGGGTTTGCGTTTGACGTTGTGTATCGCACGGGTGTTCCAGCCTCTTTCTGTTCTCTCTCCTTCAGTTCATTCCCATGCCTGTACTGTATGGAGTGTTCCTATACATGGGTGTGGCTTCGCTCAACGGTGTGCAGGTAAGTCCCCCGCTGGAATGCTAGATTTGACAGGTGTAAATCGTACAAACAGGTTTACCGTAACGCCCTACTTCTGTCCCACAGTTTATGGACCGCCTCAAATTGCTGCTCATGCCGGCCAAACATCAGCCAGATTTGGTCTACCTGCGACACGTCCCTCTCCGCAGGGTTCATCTCTTCACCTTCATCCAGGTGCTCTGTTTGGCACTACTCTGGGTCCTCAAGTCTACAGTGGCTGCAATAATCTTCCCGGTCATGGTAGGTCCACCGGGCCTGCTGCGGCCACAGCGTTGACGTCGACGCGTCTTTGGTGACGACTCTCGGGGTGAGCGCGCGGCGTTTTCCGAGTGACGTCCCGAGTTTTCCTCTGCAGATCCTGGCGCTGGTGGCAGTGAGGAAGGCCATGGACTACGTCTTCTCTCAGCATGACCTCGGCTACTTGGACGACGTCATTCCTGAGAAGGACAAGAAGAAGAAGGAAGACGAGAAGAAGAAAAAGAAGAAAAGCAGCATCGACAGCGACGTTAACGATGTACGTGCGAAATTTTTATACAATGGATGTGATATTTAGTTTGAAAGCTAATATACTGCGTCCACACATCAGCCCTCCCTCTAGGCATGCGGAAGTCAAAGTGATTAGGAGTCTTAAAGCTTGACTTCACCCGCCTTCCTTGCCTTCACAGTCTGACTACCCTGATCAGGAACCGATCCCCACAATTAAAATATCTATGGACATGATGGAAGAGGAACCTTTTCTGAGAGGCAAAACCCCGACACGTAAGTAAAGGCGTTTTGATTAGTCTCTGTCCGGATTGAGGGACCTCGCTTTAAAGGTCTTGCTGTCTTCAGTATCAACAGGCTTTCTCTGTCTTTTTCCTGCTTGTATTTCCCTCTCGAAAGTTTCACCTCGGGTTTTTCAAAAAGTGACAGACAGCCTGTGAGATCAGTTCTACTTTTTTTATGCTTACGTGTTGTCCTTGGACTTCCTGCCTTTCACTCAGACTAAAAGCCATGTTGTGTGTCATTTGTGTACGTCACAAGTTGTCAGAACTCAGGCCTTTGTTGCTGGTAGACGGCTTGTACTTTATATGTTGTGGTCATTCCTGAAACTTAAGTTCTCGTTCTTATCAAGGACCGAAAAAGTGAGCCTTTCTAAAATCCCTTTGATTTGCTTGCGTGAGGTAATCAGAAGCTGTATGTCCATTATTTCTTCCATAGGAGATTCATCCTCAACCTACCTTGACCCCCACTCCGCCTGCTGAGTGGCTGCACTGTTTCCAGGTCAGTTAGGTGGCGAGGTAAGGTTCCACATCGAATCCGGATGTTTTATTTAAACGATTTGGTTAATGCATTATTCTGCGCCTAATAACGATTAATTAGCTAAAAGCTAATGGATTTCCGTATGTAATGTCCATCCTTTCGTATTTGCTGTACACCTGGCTATGATTTGCACCAACATATTTGAGATGCACAAACTGATTGCTGAAGTACTGTACATTAATTCTAGCTGAAATTTTAAATGACCGCCTGCTGGACTACAGCAGATTCATGAAGATTGGAGCATGTCGATCCAAACCAAAAGGATATTCCATCAAGTTATTTGGAGTTTCTTAGATAATGGCTTGTCATGAAAAAAGAACAGTAACTGTGTATATGCAACGTTCTACACGCGTTGTACTGTCAGATTTTTAACGCCCTAGGTTGTCATCACTCGGCCACTGCTGTTAGCTTTAATTAGTTAATTAGTGCAGTTCCACGGCTGCCTTAAACCAGACTGTATGTATATGAAGCAGGAGATCTTCGGCGTGCTCGGATTCGCCTTTTATAGGATGTTACATCATCATCATCGGAGTCTGGAGAATAGAATAATACACCCAAAAGGTTCACTAATGTTTAATGTGATGGTTCTTTTTTTTTTAGCGGTGTCGTAGCTGTCACTTTAACCCCAGAAGGAACGTGCTTTCTAACATCGACCATGTTTTAAATTCCTCAGAATGTCACAAAAATGTCCTTCGAGTCATTAGTGGCTCTTATCGCTCTTGAAGTTTCATTTCCGCAACAGTATTTGTCTGCAAAATTCCGAATAATGGAATTATTCCAGTGGCAGTTTATTCTTTTCTTTTAAGAGTATTATCTGTTCTGTTTATAGGGGGGAGAGAAACCATGCCTCAGAAAAAAATGAGCTTTGAAGGCAAAGAGTACTTTTTTGAGAAGGCAGACTTCCGTGACGTCTCTCTAATTCAGGAGTTATTTCTGTCGAACCCTTAGGTAAATTTGAATTCTTCTATAAAAATAAATTCCTGTGTAATGGTGAGAGTCGAGGGAAGAAAACAGAATGTTTTGGTCAAACTTCAAGGATCTGTCTCCCACTGCTCGTTTCCTTGAAAAGAACAAACATGGAATCAGCTGAACAAAACATTCAGATATGCCTGGTTCTTATTTTACAGCAGATGTCATATTTGACGTAGTAAAAAAAAATTAGAAACTTGAGGGGAAAAAAACCTGTGTTCTCTTTATCCACCATTCCAGGAATTGCCGTTCAGTAAACATATCGTCAGCTTTACTATGCAAAGCCTCCCTGTGCTTTCTAATGAACATGAATAGTGGAGCATTATGGGATATCTGGTTTTTCTGGGCCTTGCCTTATCTGGACTTTTTACTTAAAGAAGACTAATTTTCCTGTAGTAGGAAAAATATTTTTATAGCTCTACCTCTTGGAGTTCTATTAAAGTATTTTGATTTAATTTGTAATGAGTACAGCATAGGATTTTCGTTTTTTAGTTCTTCAATTTCTGTGTTGTCCTCTGACTTTGTATGAATTGATCAATAAGTTAAGTATTACTAAGGGAATGGGGAAATGCATACCTACATTAAAGACAAGGTCATTTTAAATTTATTCACGCATGATTATTAAAATATTTAATGATGATTTTACGGATCGTGTAGGTACATTTTAATTCTTAAACGGTGATTCGTTTTCAGTGGGCTGTATACCATGCTTCTTATGAATTATGAATTTATTACTGCTGTTACTGTCATCCCAACTTCCGATCTTCAGTCTTTAAGCCACTTAAATGATGCAGTATGTTGTTTTTGTTTGTTTGAATTTTTCCTTGCCCAAACCCAGAAATACAATAGGTTGTACATATGTAATAGCTATGTAACAAAAAAATTAACATTTTTAACACACACCAAAGCATATCACAAAAGTCCTAAAATTTTCGATTAAGAAAAGCACATTATATATTTTCCCTACCTTTTAAAAACAAACTGTAGATATCACCAGTGAGTTTTCTTGATGTACCACTTCATGTGTTTGCATTTTGTTGAATAATTCCAAGGATTTAAGTCTTCCACTGCTGAATTTGTTCTTGTCTGAACAAAATCGATCATTTATATGACGACTTAGTGTTGCTTGATGCTCTGTGGTTTCCTGTTTTTGTTGTTTTTCTTAATTTTTTTTTCCCAAACCCATGTAGGTTTTCAAGTAAATGCGGCCTGATAATGCTTAAAGAGCTAATGCCATTGTAATTCATGTGTTGCTATTTTGAAGATTAAAGTGATCCTTTTTTAATTTATATAATAGAATTTGTATTTTTCAGGCGAGAAGTATATTAAAAATAAACTTGTTAAATTTCTGTTTGTCTTTCTCTGTAATGGTGAATGTATTCACACTCATAGCTCCATAAAGCAGGAGGTGGCATCCATTTCACGGCGTTAAATCTACGCCGGTGTTGCCTATGTTGTCCATCTATCCATTTTCAGTAACTGCCAATCCTCTTAGGCACCTAATCTCTTTGATCCTGTCTAGTAAGGTGGAGTACAAACTGTTTGGAACAAGGAAAACCTTGCAGGGATTTTACACATATTACGGGGGTTTCTGATTCACTAGGACACCTTGTCTTTGGGTTGTGGGGGGAGATGCAAATTCCACACACAAATACATACACAGATTGGCCAAATTCAAATACACACAACCCCAGGGTAAAATCAGTCAACCAGCTGAGATACATATGATTTGAGTATAAGATTACTCAGTGATATTCATGAAGTTCCTGTGTCACGTTGATCTTGACAAAGCCCAATGCTACAAGTTTTTTTTTTTTTTTGGTCTTCCCATGGTGTTAAGTTCTGGCCAAGGTTTCTTTAAACATTATATATTTAATGAGACTTCACCTCTTGTGACATTAGCTAACTTTTAGCACTTTGTTGCCAGCTAACAGGGTACTTCTCTTAGTCCATTTGTTTGTTTCACAGACTAATGTTCTGCCAGTGAGCTAAACTATGACCAAAACACATCATTCCCACTCCAAGCGTTCTCGCATATATCTGAATTTGCCCAGTCAGCACAAAATTATTGCTGAACAAAGTGAACTTTTGCAGTAGTTTTCTGTAGAGCAGAGAAGATGCATTCTAATCCTGTGTGTTACCAAGGGCATGGGCTTAATGGCAAAAGTCATCAACTGATGCCCAGAGGACATTTACAAAGGTACTTGAATTAAGTTTTGTACAACATGACCATATGTGTAATCGCTTATTTGCGTAGTCACCCTAATCAGTGACATTGTAAAGACAATAGTTTACATATTTAACTCACTTTTTTTTTGTTAAGTGGGTCAGGAGGTGAAGAACTTTGCTATTTTTCATCACAGGTCTTCCTTCCTAATCCATTTTTTATGCCAAAATTGCACCAATTGGACTTTAACAATTTTAGACCTGTAGATTATGTGGTGCATTGAAAAATTATACAATGCATTTAATATCAAAAGACAAGGTTAAACTTTCCTACGGACGTCCAGGTACTTTAAAGATTTCAGCCTGTTGCATTGTATCACGGTATGCATCTAAGGGGTGTAAAATTTCTGATGACAGGAAGTTCAGTTATAATCACAAGGCTTTTAGAGGTGACTCACCCATTAATCTCTACAGATCACAGTGACCATTCCAGAAAAATTCATTGCCAAAAATTAGTCCAAACTTTGATCTCAAATTTTCCCACCAGTTCCTGCACAATATCTGATTAATGGTGAGAGGTATTCATTGTAAGAGCCCCAAGATTAATGTCCCAAGGCTTTTGGAGTGTAGTCTTCACTTATCATGTGCCATAACTGGCATCTTAGAAACAAGATTAATTTTTCTTTCATGTTATTTTGAGTGGGACAGCATATTTAATCTTTTTGTTACGGTAAATGGATATACAAATGATGTGCTTAAATGATTTATTTATAATTTGGAGCTTTCTTATTTTTCTTCCCTCATGTCAAGCCTTGAATGTGTTACAAGACCGTTTTCACCAAGCCGTGAGTCACTAGCTGCCTTTCACTCTTTTTTGTACATCTATCCATTTTCTAAGCTGCTCGGCCTATGCAGGGTCGTGGGGGGCTTAGAGTCTATCCCAAGCAGCTAAGGGTACAAGGCAAGGGAACGCCAAGGATAGGGAGCAACCCATTGTTTGAATGGTTTAATTTAATTAACTCAACATAATGTGCATAGTGTCAGTTTGGGTTTCTCTTGTCAAATAGAACCTAAACAAAAACAAATATGAAAGAAAGCTCCAGTATGAAACTCATACAAGTTGATTTAAATTTATTTAAAATTACATTTTGATGCAGTCTTAAAATTTGCCCATTCACTTACATTGTTTCGGGATAAACATTGTTACTCTACCATAGTCTTTGTAGCACATTTCTCTTTTTCATAAGCATTTTTATTTTATAAGATTGTGTGTCCGTCTGTATGCCCTAAAATAGA
>JAACJT020022945.1:13543-28283 GCA_009936485.2 Gymnarchus niloticus | reverse complement strand
GGATGTCTGGCTCTAAGTCAGTGTCTCCACCATCGTTGCTATTGGATATGTTAAGATCTTTCTTGTATAATTCTTCCGTATATTCTTGCCACCTCTTCTTAATCTCTTCTGCTTTTGTTAGCAGGTTGCAAAAAGAAATAACTATCAGAAATTACCACCCATAGTGACTGCCATTTGGTTTGTAGTAGAAACCTTCAGCTTCTTGCTGAAGAAATTTATTTCAAATTAAAACTTTGAAGCCCAGTCTCATTTTTGAAAAAAAAAATAAAAAAAAATGTTGAATCTAAAATCACAAATATAATGATATGGTCAAATTTATTTTATTTATGGCCTGGTCAGGACAGTTTATTCTGGCTTAGTCTTCCATTTATAGGCTTTAAATACTGGCAGTATTTTGTTATAATGAGGCCTTAATCTCATGTGATTTTACACAGAAACCCTGGATTATCTGTGACAAACACTGAACTTTTAAAGGATCTCAGACTACAGCAGAGCAAAGATCAACTCCGGCAATATCTGGAGAAGGTAACAGTTTTCACATTTATTCACATTATTATTGATGGCCCCAGTTGCTGTCAGATAAAGAAACTTTCATTGAATATGGAATTTTTTTACATAAAAATTATACTTATGTTTTTTGGAAAATATCTATCATCATCTATGAATATTTCTTAATTATTCCCATAGCCATTTCTGTAAACATATGGTAGATACATTTCTCTGAAATTTTCATTATTCACTTCTCTCAGTCGCTGCAATCTTCCAGGCACCCTTTAGGGAAGCTTCTTCAGACGCAAATCCTGGTCTTCCAGGCAACCTACTCCGGAATTGGTGCCAACAAGCATTTACTGGCCATGGCACAGAATGAGGTCAAATACCATGCAGAGAAGATCCAGGAGATCATTATGTGAGTGGTGTTCTCTTTATTATGGTGGTCATTTAAATCCATATATTACCAAGATTGAAAGAAGTGACAGTACTCTTTGTTAAAGGCGCTATATAAATAAAAATTGAATTGAGTTGGATATAATGTGGACATCTACACAAATAAAAACTGCATACATCTCAGCACCACAACCATATTTTATATTTTATTTAGTAGCCAAGATAGTATTGAAGTAGACTTCAAACACCAAAAAATGGCTATATGTACAGAAGAGTCCGTAAAATAAGAAATACAAAAATACATACTTTATTTGAATTACTAAGAAGAACGACAAATATACTAACAAATTCTGCAGGGTCAAAACTGCATCACTATATTTAAGCTCCCTTTGTGACTTTGTTGAGAATCTGGATAAGTCAGTTTATTGGAAAACAGCAATTCTTCTACACCCAAAAGTTAATACGTGGACTAGGTTTTTTTTTTTTTGGGTTACTTTTGATTGCTCTCCCAGTAAATGATTTATGCAATATTGTGACAGAGAAAGATCTCTATGCAACAGGTATGGATGATATAACATTCAAAATCAATTTAGCACAAAAATAAGCAATGACCAGACTGATACTAACTATTCCTTCAGGAAATTTAAGGTATTGAAAGTAGTCATATGACTAAGTGGGGTTTTTCTCTACTGCCACATGTACCGTGCAGATTAGTTATTGATTAGGATTTTTTTATCAATATTTCTGCAGCCAGAAAGCTCAGACTTGTATCTATCTATAAGTATCTGATATTTTATATCTGTCACCATTTATTGGTATTCTTACATGCATACTGCACATGTTCTGAAGCTACGCTCAGTAGTGGCAGAATCACACAATACCTTGCAGTGAGGCATGGGAACTTCAGACTGTTTAAGGATTGCTTAATGGTATTCAGCTGATGTCGATATTCCGGAGATGCTGATTGAGGGTAAGGTGGGTGTGACTGGCTAGTGGCAGGAGTTGGGTATGGCTGGCTTGGTGTGGGCATGACAACTAACCCCCGTTCCCAAACAAAAATTGTCTTGTCATTTTGTGTAGCGTGACTTTAAAATAGTGATATTCCAATCACTATGTAACAATTTTTTTTCTTTTTCTTGTTCCTGGGCAGGAAGTGTTATTTCCCAATTGCGTATGCCTAAAGTAAATGGAAAAGACATATTTGTCTGTTAAAAATTTACTTTTCTGACCTGGGTCATTGGGGCTGATACATGAGACTGAATTATATTACATTTCATTATCCAGGTCACAAAAGCAAAGTTTGAAGGGATTCATGGCCATTTTCTATGCTTTTACAACATAAACAATTAAGAAACAACACATACTGTCCAGGAACAAAATTTGTGTTACATAGTGATATATTCAGTATTGTATAGATTAGCACAAGCACAAAGCCTAAATGGCAAAAGGGAATACATTCAGGTAAGCCTTGCACAACATCTGATATATACGTATAATACTGGACTACTCCCTTTTTTATATGATAATTAATTATTATAGCATTTCAAATGAAAAAAATAATAATGTATCTTTAGAATATTTACTTTATGATTCCTCACTCCTGTTATAGGGATTATGTTCCTCAGCTTTTCAATAAAAATGCTGAAACAAATGAATCAAGGTAAGCTTTGGTTTTCATCTTACTTAAACGTTCACATACCGTATAATAGCAAATGTATTGCAAATAGGAAAAATGACAAAAATGTACAATACATATGCATATGTATATACTGTGTATATATATATATATATATATATAAATCCACAATGGTGTGTAATACACAAAAGAGGCACATGTCAGATTGCAGCCACTCCTGGCATGCTCCTTCTAAGCTGTTTGTATGCATTGTACTACTCTAATGGGGTATTAATGTTGTTAACCATGCATGCCTTCCAACAAATGTGGCTCAGAAGCTAAATTTGGGTCAGCCATTAATTTGCCCCTTTACATGACTTTATTAAATCTTATTAAACACAAGTCATGTGCCAGTATCTTTTTAGTAGAAGATCAGTTAGAATGAATATTAATTCAATGAAGTGAGTCCATAGATGGTCTATATTCTTATAATGAAATGCATTGCTTTGTTTATAGCAAGACTGAGATGGACTTCTGTTCTGTGGTGCTGCCCGTCATCTTGCCAGCATTCTACCCTGAGCTCTCCATGCTTTACATGTTACATCATGAAAAGGATGATGCCTTCTACTGGCAGGGCATCCTGCATCTGAACCTGCTGTCTGACACAAAGCTGATGGAGTTTCTTGATGTCCAACGGTCAGCATTGTTATTCTTGCATATGAGTTAAGAGTCTTCACAATCATTTTTATTTTTATTCTGGTCTTCCACTCAAGAAATCGACACTCCTGCTCAGTGAAATAAGTGAATTGGATGAAAATCAATTCCTACATTCGAATGGGGCTGAGTATTTGGTAATGTTTACTCATAAGTAAAATCCGTAAGCATTAATCACCGATTAACACACCAATGTTATGAATTACATAAAGAAATACAAGAATATACATTATCTATAATAAAGTCACGAAAAGCCTGAAAAGTTTCAAGTTTATATTTTGAGGACATCTGCTAGGTTAGGAAAAACCATGGCAGCCATGTGCACTATAAAGATGCAAATGGGAATGAGATACAAAATGACAGGCATATTCTGACCAGAAGCAGTTGTGCTGAATGCTTCAGGCTACATTCTGGGAAACTAGGTCCACCCCTTCATGGTGACTGTGTACCCTGATGGCACAGATTGGCTCCAGCTGGATAATTCCTTTCATCATGGCACCAGGAGTGTGTGCAAATGATCTGATGAGCATGACAGTGACTTTGATCAACTATGTTTGCTACTGTGTTCACCAGATATCAGTCCTAATGAACATCTGTGGGATTACCTTGACTGACAGGTTCATTGTTTGGAATTACAAAAGACTCTGGTGTCAGCATGGCGCAGCATCCCTGTGGAAACATTCAGTGGCCTTGCTGAATCAATGCCTCACTGCATAGCTGCAGTATTTTGTGGCCATTGGAAGTCAAGCGTCCTACTAAGGGTTTTTTTTTTTTTCTTCAACTTTTGTAAGGTGATGTCACTGTCATGCTCATCAAATCATTCATGCTAACTCCAAGCAATATAAAGTGGGGAATTTTCCTGCCAGAACCAACTCCTGCTTTTGGGGTAGACGGTCTTATACTAAGGATAAGTCTTAAAATAGTATATTGACTTGGCCAGCTTTTCACAAATTTAATCACAGAACCATAAATCTTCCATAAAATGCAGAAAATCTCCCTCAAGTCAATGTCATCTAAGAATATTTATATTTCAAGCAGCTCAGATCTGTCCTTGACAGTAGTGATGAATTTAGCTTTTTGTTCTTAACCATGATTCAGTGGTATAGTGACCTTGATTTGCAAAAATGGCTTTTTTAGTGTTAACTTCCATACCAAGAATTTGGGCATAGACATATCAATACAATCAACACATTCCTATATCCCTGTAGTAATAGCTCATTATCTGAAATTTCCCCATCATTAAACAGGGCCTGCAACATGATAAGCATACGGATTTATATAACTGTGTGCTTGCCTTTATCAGTATCCTACACAGATAGCGTTAACATTTAGCATTCTCTCAACACATAGCTGGTAGGTCAGAAGGCCTCTGAAATTATGAATTAACCTTTTCATTTAAAACTATGATTATTCCACCTGCATCAGGCTGTTAACATCACCTGAGAAGTGATTATGATATGTGAGCATGGCTGATAATGAATTTATATCTGATCAGTTGGCATGCGGTCATTGGATGTGGAGGCTTTATGAATTTATGGCTTTTGTAAAGTGGTTGATGTACCATAGCTAAAGTACCGTGCTCTCCCATATCCACATATCTCTTTTTTTCAGACACTTATGGCCACTGAAAGATCTTCATCTAACTTCAAATCAGGTACTTGTACATAAACTGACTGAAATAGCATTGGAAAATGATATTTTAAGGAGCACCCCAAAATATACAAAAAAGTGGTTTACAATAACTGTAAAGTAACACAGTTGTCATTTTTACAAACTAAGGTGACCATACCACATTCACATTATCACATTTGACCAAAAGTAATGAAAGAATCAAACAATGTAATAATCACAATTCATGCCATTTATAATCCTCTGGATTTAGGCATTGGGTTGAAAATGAATCGTTTTTGCTGTATACCGCGTAAGTTGAAGACCGTATAAGCGGGTGGAAAAAGTCCTCCAATAAAAGATGCAAGCTTTTTATATACTGAAAGAATAATTCACTCAAAGTTCTTTCACAAGAGATATGGTTAAATCAATAAATTAACAATGACAAAAGAAACTGCTGATGAATATCACAATCAAACACAAACAGGAAACAGTTAATCCAAAAATTTATTTTCAGGGCATTACTATTTCTATGAAAGAAAGCAAATTTTCTGTTCTCAAAGCCTTTTCTTAAAGTTGTAAGACTCGAACCGAATATTACCTGAAGACAAAATGATTTTCGATTCAAAGAGGATGCAAATACAAACTAGATTCTAATTTGTCTGCTAACCTAAAATGAGGCTATTGAACCCTGAAGCGTAACAAATAATAAGGCTTAAAATGTTTATACACTAAAATACACAAAAATACAGTACCTTCAAACATTTCGTACTTTTACAGCATTATGTTTTTCCCTTCAATCAGACACAAATACAGATACAAATATTTACAGATGGCATTTCATAAATACTTGACCTTATGACATTGAATGGCATTTTTCTTTGTCTTCCCTTTAGAGGTATTCACTTGTTCAGGACCAGTGTTTCCTCTCTGCTATCGAATGTGTTCAGAAGATAAGGTAAATTGGTTTGCTATGAGATGTTCTGTATTTTAATTATATCTACAGGACAGTATGGAGTAAAATGGACTTTCAAAGCAAATACGGGTGGGATTACCATGTTCCTGGGTTAACCCTCTTCTCATGGGTAACTTTGTTTGCTCACAATGATTTATACCAAATGATGATTGTCATGCACAGTACCTTCCATCTTATGTGGATCTGAATTCCTTATTCACCACTTCTGAACATAAAGTTCTCATATGAGTCATTGTATGGTGGCAACTTTGTTATATATACACACACACACGGTACTGAGGACTGGGTAATCGGGGGCATGATTGGGGGGCCCAGATTGCCACACTATATACACATGCATTTACCTTGCATGTAATTTCACACTGGCTCTTGATTTCCTGTTGTAGTACAACAGCTGACCCTCAAGAGAAGCTAGACACTCTTTTTCACACCCTGGATGAAATTGAGAAAACAGTGTCCAGGGTATTAAACAAGGAATACAAGCTGCCCATGGATGACCTCCTACCTCTGCTCATCTATGTTGTTTCCAGAGCAAGGTACCTATTAGTAGGCAAACTTCTACCTGTAACACCAAACATATCTAGTCAATACCAATGTGGATGAACCTTGCACAGGCCTCTGAATTTTAGCAGATAATCTAAGAGTAGCATCTGTTCCAGGATCCAGCACCTTGGCGCCGAGCTGCATTTCATCCGAGATCTGATGGACCCAGAAATTCAGGGAGGAATCATCGACTTCCTTTTGACTGCTTTTGAGGTACAGCTAAGGGGCAATGTCTTTATAATATCAAAGGAGCAATTTATTGCAGCAGTATCTGTGCTGTCATCACCACTCCAGCTCACTTTCATTAGTTAAGATATTCTTCATATAATGATTCAGAACACGGTAGGATCCAATCGCAGAATCAGACAGTTTAATCAGTCAAAACAGGCAAGGTCAAGACCGGAACAGGTAGGATTTCTAAAAACCAATGGTTCTTCCAAAACGTAAAAACAGGCAATGTCAAAACCAAAACCAGTAGGATTTCCAAAAGCCAGGGGAGAATGGAAAACGTAGTCATTGTCAAAGGCAGA
Organism: Gymnarchus niloticus; assembly: GCA_009936485.2. NCBI lineage: Eukaryota > Metazoa > Chordata > Actinopteri > Osteoglossiformes > Gymnarchidae > Gymnarchus > Gymnarchus niloticus. The sequence goes on along the minus strand of JAACJT020022945.1, from coordinate 21,412 downwards.
AGCTCAATACCAAGGAAGCAATAGGCACAGCAAACAGAACCAAACAGGAAGCAGAAAGAGAACTCCAACAATCAGGGTCATACCCGGGCAAACTACAATATTCAGTAATGGTGTAGACAACACAATACCTCACAAGGAGGCAACTGAACAGTAGGGCTTATATAAGGGATTAACAGGGCACGGCTGGAAGCTACTTGATGGTAATTAACGAGGCACAGCTGGTTAGTATTCAGCGGATGATGACCGGGAGTAAGTTGGGCGTTGTAGGTCCCATGTAGGCTGGCGTGGTGTGGGCGTGACACTTCATTAATTACACAGAAATATATGGTTGACTCAGTTTTACTGTAAACTCAATAAAACAGGCTCTTCATATAGCCAGACAAAACAGGAAATAATATTAGAAAAGTTCATTTTATTCTTTTGAGAGAAAAAAAACACATTTTTCACTACAACATTGAATAATTAAGCCCATAAATTTGAAACATGTACAACATAATAAATATCATGATCAATGGATGGATGGATGGATGGATGGAAGGTCTTTCTAAATGTTTGTAACACTTGTCAGACCCAAAGAGAAGCTATCCTCCTAGTCTTCACATCTCCTCTAACACTCCTTTCTATCTATACATAATTATGGAAAAAACAAATTTAGAAATGTAATGCATGAACGTAAATTAAAAGTCTCAGTGTAATATATGGCTCATTTTATTTATTATTTTTATTATTTTTTAACTCAAAAGCAGGTAAACTTATTTGCATCAGTGAGTTTTATAAACCATACAAAGTGTACCCCGAGACTGTTCACCTTAAATTCATCCTGATGATACCATTTCAATGATATGATACATTATAGCTTATTGTTAATGAAATGACTGCCCATCTTAATAAATTGACTGTTTTGTTCATATTCCATCTGTGCCAACTTAACATGTCCAAGTGGGAATCAAATCAATGTTAACATATCAACAGTCTAGGAAAGAGCTTTAGTGACTCATACGATTTTCACTTATCCAGCAGACATGTATGTTTAAAATTTTTAACTACTGCATTTTAATATATTTGCATGTACACTTAGAACCTGAACCTGAAATACACTAATTGAATTTAAATTGTATCTTTTTAATGAATCAGACTTTTGAATTGCATCCATCCATCCATCCATCCATCCATCCATTCATCCATCCATCCATCTTCCTTAACCACTGATCCAGTACAGGTCACAATACTTTTGAAATTAAAATGAAATGCAATTGTTTCCAAGACTAATTGAGCCTTCCTGTTACTGTGCACAGTCTACCTGTATAGTTTTAACCATACAGGTAATTGGAAAGTATTATTTATTATATGTTGTTTGTTTTTGTATGTATTTCCGTATTATCTATAATTTCACACTAAAATGTTAACAATGCTGAGAAATGTAACATACATATAGACATACATGACTTTTTATTCCTTTTGCAGTCATGTTACCAGCATATGCAGAAGCAGGAGATAAGACTGGGGCGCTTTACAGATTTCATCTGAGGATTTCAGTCTGGCATTTCCACTCTGCATATCTTATGAAGCATCACTCCAAAATGCACTTTACAAACTAAATAACATTAATTATGACAGCTTGGAAATTTCTAACAATTTTATACCTTCTAGAATCAAAAGCCATATTTACTATACTGTGCAGATTGTAATTCAAAAACACAGCAGATATGTCCAAACGTGTGTGCTGCTTTTCACGAAGAAATGGTAGTGATAAAAATGCATGGTTTTGGTTTTAAGACCCGAGACTTCATTGTTTTCCTTTGCATAATTACAGCCATAAATATAAATGCAAGAGTCAAGGTCAAAACTGCACCATGTGGTATGGGTGCTTCCTAATATACTATTTACTTTTATGGTCAGATGGTTTTCAGTCACCTGAAGAAGATTATTTATGCGTTGCACCCATTCATCAACCTTCTAACCACTTGTCCTAGTCAGGGTTATAATGGGGTGAGGTCTAGAGCCTATCTCAGGCAGCACAGACTCAAGGCAGGGATATACCCTGGATACACATACTCACTCACAGGGAAATTTTAGCCAAACTCCATGTATTTTTACTGAATAAGGAAACTGCAGCATCCAGAGGAAACCTATGCAATTTGGGGAGAGCATACAAACTCCACAAACATGAGCAGTTGTGAGTTTTAGACCTACAACCCAGTATGTACAAGGCAAGAGTGCTACTCACTGAGCCACAGTGCTGCCTGAGTTGTATTCAGTTCCAGAAAAATTAACCTGGGATAGGGGAGGGTATGTCAGGACTGGGTCAGGAGTAAGACCTGAGCAAGGAGAGGAAGAGGCTGGTCACACTGGTTGAGGTGGGAGCAGAAGGGTTTATTGAGGTGTACGATTTCTTGTGTCAGAGGTCAAACACTGAGATCTGGAACTTGGGCAGTTGCAGGGCATCCACGGGGCAGAATCTCTTGGTCGAAGGGCCGGGGACAGACGGCGGGGCATCTGAAGGGCAGCACAATGGAGTCAGAAGGCCGGGGTGGGTACGGGGCCTCCAAAGGACAATACACCAGAGTCGGAGAGACAGAGCGAGTGACAAAGGGCAGAACCTAGACAGGGAAGGAGGAACTCAATGACAGAGCAGGGGTGAAGAGGTAGGCCAGGGTATAAGTTGGCGTGGTAGGGGCCAGACGCGGCTTCCCCTGGAGGAGGGAGGAGGAAACTGCAACAGTGTAATTAAAAAAATCTTTTTGAGACATTACACCAACATTCTGATATAAGTTTGGGGGAAGCATGTCTATTGGGATATGCATGTACCGCTTTCACTGGAATGTCTTTAAAATACATATATTGAGAGTGACACATTTTTTCGTGACTTTTCATACCATTATAAAATGTTACTTGAATGTTTTATCAGACCTGCCATTTTATGAGTTTATTAAATTATTCCTGGGGGACAAAATCATAAACTGAATTTCATGCACCCTTTAAATCATAGATTTTTGTTATTGTTATACTGTATATGTTTAAAAAAAGTTTGATTTTTTTTGACATTTGCAAATGAAATGTTCATATACTTTCATATCTATAAACACTTTTGCCTGTATTTCAGAACTGAATTTGATAGTATATAGATAGATAGATATGATATATACTATCAATTGCATTGATAGTATATATCAATTGGGGGAGAAATAAGTGACTGTCAAGGACATTGGGCATGTCAGTTTTCAAAGTAAAATTAAACTGTACATATGCTGAATATGTAAACACTGAATATGTTTTAAGCAGTTGAATATTTAATCTGAAAATACCTTAAAACTTGTAAAATGGCATTCATCAGTATGCCAAGGCTCACTACTTATGTCTTAATATTTGCAATGTTGTCTGATTGTAAATAAATTGCTAATATTTTAAAGGCATCAGCCTATGCTTTGTTTTCTGTTTTATCATAATCCTTGGCAACAGTTGAACTGGTTGCAACACTTACAGGATTAATGGATGTTAATAACTGCATTTATTGCAAATTGCTGAACATTTTGGATGGATAAAGTCACTGATCCAGCTCGTAATTCCATAAAGGACTGCTGATGCTACTACAATTATAAAAAGTCTTGATCAATGTTCCTTAGACTCCAAAGCACAACAGTCTCCTGAGTAGCTGGAGCCGGCTTTGACCCTTCATGTCAAGAGCATCAGTATTACCAGTCCAGTCCGGTTTATTGTTCAAGTGCACTCTCAAGTACTTGTAAGACCTGACAGCTTCGGTGTTCACTCCCTGGATGTTCACTGGGATGGTTGGGTGTTTATGACTCCAGTGAAAATCCACCACCAGTTCCTTGGTTTTATTTGGATTGAGCTGGAGGTGGTTGCCCTGGCACCAGTCAACAAAGTCCTTTATCACTCCTCTGTATTTGCTCTTGTTGTCATTTGCGATGCACCCCACAACAGTCATCTGAGAATTTCTGTTTGTGGCAGTTTTTTGAGTTATAGCTGATGTGTGCGGTGGAGAATGTGATGAGGAATGGTGCAACGACAGTTCCCTGTGGCACCCCTGTCTGTTGGTGAGGGACTCTAGAGTCTAGGCCACCAAGTGATGGTCAAGCCCTCCCTTCTCCATCTTTGCTTTCAACAGTGCGGGTTAAGTGCTGTTGAAAGCACAGGAGAAGTCAAAGAACATGACCCACGCTGTGCTTCTAGCAGTCTCCAGATGAGCTAGTGTTCTCTGCAGTAGGTACATGACTGCATACTTCACCCCAATATGTGATTGATATTTGAGAGGGTTCATTAAATGAATGAACAGGTGTTGGAGATAGGCAAGGAAAATAAATTATTAAAAATTTAAAGTAGTTAAAGAAAACACTGGAGCTACTGCAACAGAGTGCCACTACCTCACTACTATTTGGTATGTATTTATGAAACTGCAATTAGCAGGAACTGTGCATTAGCAGGAAAATGGAATCCATAAATATGTATTTATCAAGGTAATCAACAATAGGGCCACAAAATTCCAAGTTTACTTAGAGCTGTTTATTCAAAAGTTTAAAATTAGTACAATAAATGAGGGAATTCTCTCAGAATGCACATTCTTCAAGAACTGTAAAGACACAAAATAGTGAATTAATAGTCATCACTGTCAACATGTAAACAATTTCTAAATAGTGCTAAAAATGGTTGATCATATAAAATTCTCTACCCATGCCAGGTTAGGAGAGGTGATGAGCAGCACACAGCTCCTCTTAAACATGCGATGTTAGCCACCCACTGTTTGACACTCAACAGGCTGCAGGTGTCACTTACACACTAGGAGGAGAATGCTATTTACTGCACAACACCTGCAGCCTCACATGTGCGAAGAGAGGGAGAGGAACCTAGCTGTTTATACTAGAAGCTGATCCTCACTGTAGGATACATCCTGTTTTGACAGGGTGCACCCAGCTTTACACCACCTGGGAGGCCAATTCCTTTTTAAAGGCATTGAAATGTAAATTGTCACCTAGCCAAGGACAATTTTAAAAAGGAAATACTACAGTTTCTACAACAATTTCAACTAAAATTAAACCAAAAACTTACAACCTTTTGGTTCAAAAGTCAGAATAGTTTGACAGCTGCATCTTACATAAAATACATGCCTTCATGTTAACAGATCTAAATGTTTGACTTTACACACGAACTACAGTAGAGACAGTTAGGAAAGTTATTCCCAGCTCAAGCATGTACCCCATAAAGTTCTTACCTTCAGAAATGTTCACTTTGTTTGATAACAGCATATCTGCTTGAAAGTCATCCATCTTCATATAAAAAACCTCAGGATCATTCTAACAAAGATGAAAAGTTAAACATCGTATCATATTCAATATACGAATCACCATGTTGCACAAGATAGGCCTCCTTGCAAAAGCAATCAGATTTAAAAAATGGTGTGTTTTATGTACAACCCCATTTCCAAAACAGTTGGGACACTGTGTAAAATGTAAATAAAAACAGAACGCAATGATTTACAAGTCATGCAAACCCATATTTAATTGAAAATAGAACAAAGACAACATATCATATGTGGAAACTGAGAAATTGTATTGTTTTACGACTAATATATGTTCAATTTGAATTTGATGCCAGCAACACTTTTCAAAAAAGCAACAGGACGGGCAACAAAAGACTGGAAAAGTTGTGTAATGCTAAAACAAAACACCTGGTTGAGTATTTCATGACTAATTAGGTTAATTTAACTATGTAATTTCATAATATAACTATGTACTGTAATTTCATCTTGCATCATTAACTCCACAACTGCCATGGAAATGAATTATTTTATTCACTGCATTGAAAATTTTAACAGTGCTACTATTGTGTAGCTGTTTAAATCAACAACACACCATATTTTCAAATAATATTTTCAAGGTTTCAAATAAATGTTAAAGACATCCATCCATCCATCCATCCATCCATCCATCCATCGTCCAGTTGTTTATCCTAGTAAGGGACATTAACGGTCTAGATCATATTTCAGGCAGCACAGTGCACAAAGCTGGACTATAACATAAATTGGATGCACACGTAAACATATATTACAGGCAGCTACAGGCAATTTAGACACTCCAGTTAAACAAAAAGCAGGCCTGCATGTACTAATTAATGTGTTTGTAGTTCATAGGTAGCTCTATTCCAAGCCACCTGTCGGTATAATAAAATTTAATTCATGATTGATCATTGGGATTCCTTTTAAGCCATATCAAGACAATATGAGATGACCACATCTAAGTATAAATTGCAAAATTATATATGTCTGGATACATATATATCAGCCCAGTATCCCCAGAGAGTAAGGCAATGCAACAGTCTCAAGGAAAAACTCCCTCAGGAAGAAGAAACCTTGATAGAAACCAGATTCGGGGGGAAGCCCATCCTCCTCCGGCTGACATCGGGCAGGACAAGTTCATTAGCACAATATAAAACGTATTATACACCGATGAACCAAAACATTATAACCACCCTAGATGAACAATTGGCTCTTCCCCACAGCCAGATGGCATACCTATAAAGGTAAAAATGAGAAAGGGGATAAAAAAGGATTGGCAGAAGCGGGTTGACAGATCACTCCAGATTATTCGGCCATCCTGGCAAACCAGGTCAAACCCTTCATGACGAGTGTCTACCCCAATGGCACAGGTTGATTCCAGGAGAATAAATCCCTTTGCCATGTTGCTAGGAGTGTGTGTGAAGAGGTGTTGATGTTTCCAGCATCTCATAGAGTTAGTCTTTCTCTTCCTGGGTGTAGCAAGAATTTTGTGCATAGACACTGACAAAATTGACCATCCCTGAAGATGTAGACAAGCGGCAAGGATGCATTCTGAGCCCTCTGAGGGAGGTTCAACTGAAACTAGGAGGATGTTCTTAACAGCAAAACCCATACCATGGTGCCTTAGCTGGTCTGATGCCTTCCCTTGATAAAAGAAGGTGTAACTGGACTGTCAGATGCAACCAATCTCTGCCAGTCTAGTCTCCTGTAGACAGGAGATGTAAATATTTAGTTTATAGAGCTTCCTCTTTATGACAGCAGGTTTTCGTGGTTCATTGACCAGTTGGATGTGGTCCTAATGTTCCAGTTTGCAATATGAAGAATTGGAATCTTTAATTCCACTTCTTTAATTGCCTGGTGCAGGAAGTTTTGACCTGCTCATAGAGAAGATTTTCTCAGTTTCACACACCCAGTGAAGCAGGCAGGTTGTAGTGGGACAGCACCTTATTGGCTGGGGGCTGCCAAGGTTGAGGTGGACAGTAGCTTTCCAGTGAGATGTGATGATTTCTCCCACTATTGGAGACAACCCATAGCACCCTAACCTACGCCAATCGATCTGGCCTTATAACCCGTAACTGCTGTCTCCCATGTTGCTCTGATACTGCAAGCAACAATGCCAGTTAAGGCAAAGCTAATACATTTCGTACCAGTGCAGCTGCAGGAGTTGCCAGAAGGAAGGATGAGTACACCTACCAACTATCTTAGGAACTCTACTCCAGATCTTCTGTCGAGATTTATTCCCCCAGCATTCATGTCTCCCAAGTCTAAACCACATGAAAGTGAGGCCACTATCTATGGGTGAGGGTCCAGTTACTAGATGATCAAGACGTGTCCATGAACTCAATGTCATCGCACACCAAGACTGTCCAGGAAACCTTGGCATTTCAAATCAGACGAACTGCCTAATCAAGCTTCATCTGCCCAGGATTGAAATCAGAGCAGTCCCTCCCTTAGAGTGTCTGCCAACCAAAGCTAAGAGCCCTGTCTGCCCTACCCCCAGGTATAATAATAATAATAATAATAATAATAATACTACACCCCCAAATCAGAAAAAGTTGGGACGGTATGGAAAATGCAAA
>JAACJT020022945.1:0-13443 GCA_009936485.2 Gymnarchus niloticus | reverse complement strand
ATAATAATAATAATAATAATAATAATAATACTACACCCCCAAATCAGAAAAAGTTGGGACGGTATGGAAAATGCAAATAAAAAAGATTCAGCCTTTCCTCGATACTGCTTTTGTACCAAATCATGCTTATAATCACCTGTTGAAATCATGTTTGAAATCACATCATTATTTAATTTCTTAACCTCATTACTAGCCCTAAATTGCCCTATCCCAACTCTTTTTGGAATGTGTTACACGCCTGAAATGCAGGAATGGATGTATATTAACAAATAAAATGAAGTTGACCAGACAAAACATGAAATAGCTTAGGTTCATACTGTCTGCGATGAAATAAAAGTCAACATAAATTTAAGAATCACTGCATTTTTTTTTTCCATAATGTCCCATTTTTTTTCTGATTAGGGGTTGTAGTTCTTTGACTTGTGATGTAGGGTTGCCATGATGCAGAAGGCAATCAGAGATTGCCAATATTTTCTGTCCTCCATTGTTCTCACTGGTGTGCTGAGGGCTTGGCTGGTACATTCTTTATCATTGTCAAGCTAGACTTTGCATTGTTGGCCTCTTCAGCACTTGCCCTCTACTGTGCCCTGGAGGATGATCTTGGCCAGAGTATCATGGCAATTAACGTGGCCCAACCATGCCAGCTTGCCGCACCTCACAACAGCCAGAAGGGGCACTTGCTTGCTTGTGAGCATGTCAATTTGCTGTCTGACATATTTGTTGATCCTTTGCTCAGTGTGGAGGATACACAGCAGCTTCCTGCAGCACTTGTGCTCAAATGCCTGGATCTGTTTTTCAGTCTCTGCATTCAGCTTCCAGCTCTCACATCTGTGCAAGAGAAAGTTGACTACCAAAGAGTTGTACAGCTTGATCTTGACATGGAGGCTGATATTGTTATTTCTCTAGATGATGTTGAGTTGCGTCATGGCAGATGAGACCAGGCTGAGTCTTGTTTTGACCTCTTTCATTGAACTGACATTCTTTGTGATAATCCACCTTAAGTACTGTACCTGAAACTGCCCACCTCTTCAAGTTTTTGTCTTGTGATAATCTTGGGGTGCCAAGCCCCCTGATCACCAGATCTTCAGTGCCAGAGGCCATGCCTTCCCTTAATTGGGCCCTGCATTCCACACACCTAGTGTGGAATGTGGAAGGAGCCACAGCTGGCACCCGTTGGCAATTAGCCACTCCAGGGCATAAAGGAGAAGGAGCAATACAGAGGAAGAGAAGTTGACTTTTGGGTGCATTGCAGGATAAGCCACTGGAACAAAATGGACAGTGATGTTGAGGAGGCGGACCTCCTTAGCTGCCAAGGGGAATGACCGTCCCCCAGGACCGTGTGACCCACCCCAATCACGTCCTGCTCCACCTGCCCTGTATGTGCTGTTGTGTCCTGTTGCAATATTCAATAAATGCACCTCCCTTTGTGAGTTGTAACCACAACTTTAGTGATCTGTATCCATCCCTTGACAGTCTATTCAGCATGATCTTAATCACTACTTGATTACTGGTGCAGTTAACAAGGACTTTGTTTTTCTCTGTGCTGACTTCCATCCCAAAATTAAAACTCCTGCTACAGCTTCTAGTCTGGTGGTGAGATCTTGAAGTCCTCCTCACTGCCTCCCATAAGGTCAATGTAATCAGCAAATCTGAGGTTGTAGAATGGATGTTGGTTGATGGTTATAGATGGCTTAAAGCCAGATAGTGTCTTCGTCATGATTTTCCAAGAAGATATTGAAAAGCATAGGGGAAAGGAGACATCCTTGAGGCACTCCGACAGTTGTTCTAAAGGACTCTCCTATCTGGTTGTACAAAAGGACCGCACTGTTTGAGTCATCGTAGAGAGCCTTGACAACGTCAATGAATTGATTATTGATGATGTTGTTCCTTATCACTTGCCACAGGGATGGTGCCACACACGATCAAAAGCCTTCTTAAAATTGATGATGTTGTGGACCCAGTCGTGCTGGTGCTGAAAGTGGTTCTCAGTCAGAATTCTGATGTTAAATATTTGCTTGACAATGCGTCTTCTCAGTCTAAATCCTGCCTGTTCTTCTACAAGCATTTCTTCTGCCTTCCCTTTCAATCTAATCAGGAGAACCTGTAACATCATTTTACTGGGGTGACAAATCGAGCTAATTGTTCTATAGTTTTGGCAGAGTCTCAGGTTTCCTTTCTTGGGAAAGGGAATGATCAAGGATTATGTTCATTCTTTCTGCCACTGCTTATTTTCCCAAATCCTCTGGTAGATGGTAATTAGATCCTTTATAAGATCTGGGCCTCTGTACTTCAGGAGTTCTGCTGGTATGTTGTTGACTCCCGGTGACTTGCCTCCCTTAAGTGCATGCATTGCTTCCTCTACCTCCTCATCCAGTATTGGCGCATCCCCCATCTCCCAATTGATGTTGGGCATGTTATTCAAAGCTTGTATCTCATCTCTGGTCTCAGTTGTACAGTTCTTGGCAGTACTTGTTTCATCTCCTCAATACCTCTGACTCATTGGTAAGAAGGGAGCCATTCTTGTCTTCAGTGACTGAGGCTCTTGCTTGCTGTGTTCTTAGCATTTTCAGGATGTCAAATGCTGATTTTCTGTTGCCCTCTCTCATGCCTTTGTTGATGTTGCATTGATTGGCAGTCCAGAGCTCTTTGGCTTCTTTCATTTTGGCCACGATGTTTTAGTTGGCTGCACTATATTCTTGGACTGCTGCCGGGTCTGTGTTCTTCTACTTCCTGAACTCCCTTCTGTTGTCACATAAGTCCCGGAGGTCATCAGTAACCCATAGCTTGTTCCTTCTTCTCTTCCCTAAAATCTCTGATGCTATCTCTTGTAGTACCTCGTTCATGCTGTCAGTGAGGGTGTTGATATCACCATGTAGAATGTTCAGTGCAGTGAACCTCCGCCCTAACAGTGCCTAAAATATTGCAGCAACTTCTGCGCCTTGAAGCTTCTCGATCTTGAATCTGATACAGGGGCTACTGGGCTTGTGGTTCTGCTTCAGCCTGAGTTTTAGTGTCATCAGAACCATGTCATAGTCACCACCAATATCAGTTCCAGAATGTTCTGGTCTTGGCTTTATTAATGCTGGGCTTGAATCTGCAGGGGAAGAGGCTGAAGTTGATCTGGCTATGTGTATCATCATTTTGGGAAATGCCATGTTGTTCTTCTGGAGGTCTTGTGTGGGAACAGCGTGCTGGCCAGAGTGATCTTGTGGCTGCTGAAGATCTGCAGGAGTCCATCAGCCCTTGGTCATTGGTCATCCCCCAAACCAAAACGTCCAAATGTTCCTGCCCACTGATCATATGCGTCCTCACCTACTTTGACATTCCAGTCACCCATGACAATGAGAAGGTCTTTATTTGGAATCTTCCTGATGGTTTTGTAAGGCTGTAGACACACTGGCCCTGTTGCCCCCCAGGGGGGAGGTAGTGAGGTTGGCTCCAGGGTGGCTAAATTCACATGCACATGTCGATCAGGCCTCCACCTCATGGAGGGGGAAACGACCTACACATCGACACCCTACTGGAGACACCTCCTGCCCCTCACTTCCCCTACTCAGGAAGAAGATGACCTCCAGGACGGACCTCCACAGGGTGACCCATTCTGCTCTCCCTTCCCCTAACTCAGGACACACAAAACTCATACAGAATGCTTGTATAGTAACTGTAAAACAAAGCTATGTGTATACTCATGTTTGGTCTCATTTGAATGGTCCCAGTGCGACTGGTACAAGAGATCAAGGCCACTGCATTATAAATCAATAAGTAAATTATATGGAGTCAGATTAAAATGTGTTTATCTTCTATTCAGTTTAACTAAGGTTTTAAGCCCTTTCCAAACGCGCACGGAAGGACCTACATGCATTTATACCTTTGGCTGTCCACTTGGATTCCATCGTTGGGCCAGGGGGCAGCATACCTTTACAGTTTCCTCCAATTCCTCATAAAATTCTTCCACCAACTTGTCTTTGTAATCGTATGTGAGAGTACTTGAATGATGGTAATGCTGTGTGGTGCCCATCTCCTCTCCAAGACTGCATTTTCCTCAAGGTTTCCCTCACAAAGCTGGGTTATCAACCAAGGCTATCGAGCCCTGTCTGCCCGGGAGGTTTTATTTTGGAGTTCCGCTTCTTCTTCAAACCAAGGCTAACGAGCTCCATCTACCTGGAACCCCAGGTATATTGCTGGGTATTCAAAAGGCCCAGAACATAGAAATTTAGTAAAAACTGGGGCACCGTGTGAAGCTGATCCAATGGACACAGTTGTGTGGGAGAACATATGTAACTGTTCTCCTGCCTGGCCTGACTGGGGCCCTGCGGCAAACACTGCACCTGGAAAGGTGAGGCTACTGAGAGACATGTCACTTTCCTTAATGAGCAGGACATCCAACTCGGACCCTGATCTAACGCCTCAATTTTTTTAAAGGATACTTGGAAATAAACTCACCATAAACAGGTCAAACATTGTGGCGCCCATTGCATTTAGCACATGCTTTTTGACAACTGGATGGGTGTGGACAAATTGCTATAGTTAAAATAAGAAGAAAAATAGAGTTAATATACAGTTCAGTAACAGAATAATTACTACAAAATTGACACAGACAGACAGAGTTGAATGACAACATCAATATAAAGTGAATGAAGCCACGGACAGAAAGCCCAGGCCTATCCAGTTAGGGTTGGGTATATTAGGTAAGTTTCTGAAAAAGGTCAGCACAGCTATACCTTCAGAGCCAGGGAGGCCTGCTTCTGGGAATCAGCATGCTCTCTATTACCCATAGCATACAGCAGATGATGAACCACTCTGTGGTGTAGAAACTCGTGTGACAGCTCTGTGTTGTCCTGGCACAGTGTTCTGTTGGATGATATCAAAATAAACCTTTTTTTCTCACCTTACATTAACCGTGGTAGTCTCAGCTAATTTCTAGCTAAATCATGTCTATATTCAGAAAAAGCAATTCAACCAGTACTATGATTTCAAGCAAACTGACACATATGAACCAAGGTAACAGAACACCATATGACTAACCTGATAACTTTTGCTACAGCTGCTTGTTGAACATAAGCAGGTAATGGCACGGCCAACTTGATTCTTCTAGGATCTAAAAAAATCATTAATGTACTGAATAACTATACATAGTTAATTGATGCACTACTTGAAAAAATCAGGATACTCGGTATATGGATTTTTCCCTAGTTTTGTGGGTTGTTCCTAGTCTCATTCGAAAAGTAGCTCATAAGCAGTTTTAATTTGCAGGGTGGGTCATGTTGTGTAAAGCACCTTATTCTCTGTACCATCCAGAACTCTGGTGTAGTGATAATGACTAATGAGTAGTGATTAGGACAAATAAGGCTTCAAAACCATGGTGGGTGGATGTATCCAGAAGTACCAATTATTCCTGACATTTTGAAGCCTCATTTAGCACCAGTTTTGATTGGCTAGTTCAAGATACTCCCACCCACTATGAGTTTTGAAGTCTCATTTGTCTTATCACTACTCTAGAGGACCTGGAGGACCTTAAATTGCACAGAGCACATTGGCAGCAGATAAATAATGAGATTAAATATGAATAAAGCCTTCATAATAAACATGTCAGAGTACGAAAAGACCTATTGATTTTGCAGAAGGGGAAACACTGCTATAAGCACAAAAATGGCACATGACTGCAGGATGGTTAGGGGAGAGAGGAAGTGGGTGAAGGAGATACTGACTATTTTGCACAAACCAAATACTACTATGTGCGGAAGCAGGCTTCACTACTATAGAAAATGTAACTGTTCATCTAACAGTCATTTGAGTGTTGACAGAAAAAGTTTGAAATATGATATTAAACTTTAGATCTGAATCACATAACCTGAATGCAGACCATATTGTTACTGAATACAGAATGATATACAGTATACAGAACTGCAAATTTTAAAATGGTCAGACTTCTTCAATACTACCCAGTTAAGGTGCATTGGTCATTTTTAAGGAATCATGGTATGTATAAAATGAATTTTAAGCCAGTTTTTTCATATTTATTAAATAAATTTTAAATATTTAGTAATAATATTAGAATGTAAATAACAGTCAGGAGTTATTGTAGTTAGACACCAAAAAATGTGTAACCCAGTTACATGAATAATGTGTACTGTTCCACTATAAAAACAGTTTAATAAGGAGAACAGGCAAAAATAAAAACCTTCAAGGATCTGGTATTGCTGGATTTCATTCTTCACTGGTTTTAATAAAACAACGAGTCCGTTCAATAGAGCTGGCTTAACTTCATCATATCCCATCAAATCTCTGACTAATTCTATAGCTGAGAAAAAAAAAAACAGGTAAAAAAGTGAACAATTAAACTAGTGTTATTGGTAGATCAAACTTAAATAGTTATACAGAAAGCACGAAGTATCTGCTATGGCTTTAGTTACATTAAATAGAGTCAAACTTAAAAGTCAAAGGTGCTGATTTGTGAGACTAAAACACTCCTCATTTCTAAAGTCAGACAATTATAATTTAGTATGTAAGGGCTATAGAATTCTATTGTTAAAGCTATGAAATGTTATCAGAATAAAGAACAGTTAACTTTCATTTAAACAGACATTATTCAATGTCTAACTAAAACTGAACTGAAGGATAATGAAATTGCATTTAGGTATGAATTTAAGCACAACAGTACTCAAAATTTGTTATAGTTTTTGCTACGTGATCTGCTATGGCAGTTATCCATATAGCTGTGTGACATAACTAAATAATAAGATGTATGCCTTATTTCCCAATTTGGGTAACATTAGAGGTGGCAACACTTATGGGCTGATACATTCAATTTTTCATAAAACATCAGGGAATAGTTTAAATTCACTTACCCTCATATTGTACTTCAAAGTTGAATGATTTCAGCAAATTCAGCACAGGCTCTACAATGCTAGCTTGAGCAGAATTCACAATTTTCTGCACAAAATAATCAAAATAAAGCAACATCAGATACAGACATACAGCACAGACAGAAAAGTCTTATCCCATTGCTGAAACAGGTGCGAATAGCAGTGAACCTACATGTACGATACGGAGGTTCTGCAGAACGAGCTGCTGGGCCTTGGGGGAAGTGCACTGCAGCAAGGCAATGAGTCCCTTGTAAACATGGTTCTGGTATTTGTGATTTCCGTGAGACAAGGACTCCAGCAGGGTGCTGGCTGTCTCCTTGGTGCTGTCAGATTTTGACCTGGCCAAGCAATCTACAATGGCTTGAACTCCTGAAAATTACATGATATTTGGGGAGTGAAGCAATATCATGGGAGTGCTTTATTAAAACAAGTGTTAGAATACAGACAAGCAATGTAACTACTGACACCGTCAGTTTGACAAGTTTTTATGTAGCTTTCAAATTAATTAAGACTTAGTACCACGGTTTTCACAGATAGGTCATTTTTAAGACTTAGTACTGAAGCTTTCACAGATAAGTAATGATTAAAAATTAGTACCAAAGCTTTCACAGATAAGCTCTTTGTACTTCCGTCCTGCATGGGAAATAATCTGTAGTAAATGTAGGGCTTCTGTCTTATCCTCGTCTTTTATCTGTTTCTGACTTAAGATTTCCAAGAGAGTGAGAATTCCTCCAACTTCAACAAACTCAGTTAGGTAACGATGACTTGAAAGAAAGACAACAAAGAATGAAGCAAGCAAACATAATTTCAACTTTGAAATGAAACACTTTTTGTTGATTTTTTTTTAAACTCACCTATTTGAAGCCAATAGAAACACACCCAGTGCTCTGAGCTGCAGCCCTAAGCATGTCCCAAACATGTAGCTTGAGAAATTTCAGTAAAGGAACATAAATTTCAAAGTTTTATGCAAATTCGTATGACCTTAATCCATAAGCTTCATTCTTAATGTGTATTAAATTTTTTCAATTCAATTTTATTTATATAGCGCTTTTAACACGGAGCGCGGTCACAAAGCGCTTTACATAGTCCCGGGCCCAGAGTCCCCAGAGAGTAAGCCAAAGGTGATGGGGCAAGGCAAAACTCCCTCAGAAGGAAGAAATACTGGAAGGAACCAGACTCAAGGGGGAAGCCCATCCTCCTCAGGCCAGCATCAGGCAGGACAAACTAATTAATACAAATCAGAACAATAGATACAAATAAGAACAAATCCTGTAACAGTCAGCAGGACAACAGGGTCTTGGAGATTGCAGTCTAGTGATCAGAGCAGGCTTGGTGGCTCAGAAGGCAGCAAGCTGGTCAGACAGGACAGCCAAAGGGGAGGGAGGGAGGGAGGGCACGGTAGGCCAGCGGACGATATGAGGATCTCTTGAATCCGAACCTCTGAGGGAAGCCCCCCATAAGGGGCACAGGGGAAAGAGAATGTGTGTGAGCAGACCAGCGATTTAAGGTTGCAGAATAATGGGAAATAAAATAGTAAACAAAGTAGTAAGGGCCCCGGCATGACTATATATGGCAGCATAACAATGAGGGAGAGACCAATAGGGACACAGGCATGAGGAATCCTTGAACACCAGCACTCCAACATCACAGTACATGTGAAGCAGGAGTGACAGAACAGTTCATCCAAAGTCAATGGCACTGATCCCCACCAAGCTCTGCACCTCAGCCTATAACCTATAGTTGGGGAGTTAGTAGCTACTAAGGTCTCTGTAAACTAGACTGAAAAGGTGCGTTTTATGCCTAGACTTAAAAATGAAGAGTGAGCCAGATTCCCACACTGCTGCTGGAAGACCATTCCACAGCTGTAGGAGCTCTGTAGCAGATCATCCATCCATCCACCCACCTTTTAATTGTTTATCCAGGTCAGGGTCACACAAGGGCCTGAAGGCTATCCCAGTCAGCACAGTACACATGGTCCAGGGGTATACTTTAACAGGTTGCCAATCCATCACATAGCACATCAGCAATCTAGAGATCTATGGAATGTATCAGGAAACTGGAGTACCCAGAGAAAACTCACATAATACATAGGGAATGCAACTGATCATGTACCATGATCTCCCTTGTTAATTTAACTTTATTTACTTCTTGAACTGTTTTCATCTTTATGTCGCTATTTTCACTGAGCCTGTGTCACGGCATAACTACGTGTTGGATCTGTATGCCAAGATGTGGGAGCAACAAAGGGAAGCTACAGTGGTGAATCAGTACAGACTTTACTAGGCTGGCAGAAAACATGGAATAATGGGAAAAACTGAGGCAACAGGAAACAGGCACACAAGGAGATGTGTTGCAAACTGGAACAGGTAAGGCAGAAATGCATGGAGGCCAGAAGACAGTTTAATGATATAACACTGAGGGCTCTATTTTGACGATCTAATGTAAAGCCCAAGGCACAAGTAACATTTATGGGCGTGTAAAAATCCATTTTGCCATTTTTGAAGGCGGAAAAAACAGACTTCGCTCCAGCGCAAGGGGCAAAAAGGTTGTCCTAACCCTCTTAATTATTAAGGGTGTGTTTTGGGTGTAACATGCAATAAACCAATCAGAATGGCACGTCACCTCACCTTTAAAAGGCAGGGGCGCATAAGCTATGGCGGATTGCTATTATAATGGCGGGTTTAGCTAGCAAACCAGATCGGTTTTCGGCCGAGGAAACGGACGTACTCATGCGCGAAGTGAAAATGCGCGAGTAAGCGTGGGAATATATAGAGAAATGTGTCTCAAAATGAATCATTTTGAGACAAATTTCTCTCAATAGGTTGTACCCTATAATAAAACGTACATGAATTAAATAAAATAACAAAATAACCATTAGTGCATTTCGAGCCTGTACCTGTGTCCGTAACAAGCGGCGTGCACCCGCACGTTTCTAAAATGGGCCGCTTAAATGTCATTTAATCATACGCCACTGACTTTAGACGTGGTTTTTGTGGGTCAAAAGCGTAAGGTCATTTCGATGACTAAAAACAGCAACGCACCGACAATGCGCCCAGCCACACCTCATTTTAAAAAAGACCACTCCTAAGAGCGGGAAACGCGCGCGACACGATTTGTTATTTTGAAAACGTGCGCGCTTGGCGTGAAAACGAGGAATGCGCTGCTATGAAACTAGAAACACTACTTTGCGTCTCGCTTTCCGCCAGTGCAAAAAAAGGGACCCCTGAGTGGTTGGTCTGAGGGACCTATGCAGGGCTGGGATAACAAGGTGAAACAGGGTAACTGGGAATGGGTGTGCTAGTAGAAACGAGACAGGCCATTGCCAGTGCAACGGTGAGCCCTGGTGGTGCGCAGCGGTAACGTGACAGTCAAGTGTGTACGTATAAGTTTCTGAACTGTTGCGGTTTATACTTCAACCCCATTTTGAGTAAAACTAGTTGCAAAAAATACCCACCTAAAGTATAAACAAATGCTTAAAACTACCTATGACTAGTTCACAAATTGTGCGTTGTCCAAAGCAATTAATTTTAAAAAGATTCGGTCGTTCCTTTCAAAGCTTAACATCCTAGTCTCGATGACATCAAGTGTGAAGAAATGTCACTGCGGGTAGACGCTGATGTTAACAGCAGGAGGGTTCTTTTTAGTATAAAGGATACGTAAGCCTCATCCAGGCCGTAATCCTGGCCATAAACAGACTCGCTGCTTGAGCGAACTGCAGCTCCAGCTCAGGTCCGGTCTTTCCCATGCTGTGCTCCACGAACGCAGTAAGCATGCGACTGCGGACCGTCACATTGCCGTGGTCCCATTCGCGGAGGAACTCTCTCGCCCGTTTAATACTTGCTTGTTCTTTACAAGAGCACATCGCCTCTACCAAGTACAGTAGTAACATTTTTACTACATAAAGTAAACCCCAGGGCTGTCTACCATATGGTGTACTTATAATTACTGCATTCATTTACGTATCCACAACGCATAACCAAAATCATAAATATAAACGTAATATAAGATAAACGTTATTGCTCAATTCCTTATCAAGTAGAGTTGAAAAAATAGACACTACGCATTGCTTATTCATTTCGAAAAGGTTTTAGTCAGCTGAACTGGTCTGTTTTGCTAACTAGGGGATTCGTGCATAGGTTTACAAGTACTATTTCTACCTGCATAACCGTTTTTTAAAGCTAATTTCCAGCAACATTGGCATAAATACCGCAATATCTTATTTGATTGTTACAACAATTACACGAACAAACGACAAACAATGACATCGACATCAAGAAGATATACACAAAAGATTACTGCGGAGTATAATCTCCAACATTTATAACATGTTTTATATAGGCTACTGCAAGTTCCAAGATAAAGTTCCTTAAACAGAATGACGTACGTAGGTAAACAAATGTTTAAAACTGAAGCTGATGAACTCACGTTAGCATTACAGAAATGACCAGGGAGGTGTAGTTTAAAGGACACAATATTACGAATCGAGCAACTTTGCCCGCAGGAATACAGTCACAGTCACTATTGATAGAAGCCCGTTTGTTGCTAGGCGGTTACTAAACAATGCACACGACTGGTGGCTCCATGCAGCGCGGTGCCCCCCCCCAGTCCTTAGTCCGTCCCGAGTCAGAGAGGCTATAGTGCCTCCATTTTTCGACTGTGGCACGATGGTAACACCAAACACACAGCGTTACAATCACAACTTGTCTAGTCACTTTCTGGTAATGTACATGTTTTGAGCTTTCAAAGCAACTAAGGTGCTTAACAGAGCCAGAATAAGGACCACAGCAAAAGAGAGACTGTGTTATATGCAAGACCAGATGGGTATTCAAAAGATGAAATTAATACAAGAAGTATAGAGAACACGGAACAGTACTTTCCTTAGGCTACAGAGGCCTCAGGAGTAGCAAAATGCTGTGGGGACAAACCTGGCCAGTCTTAACACAGACATCATCTCACTATCTACTGTTAAATATGATACTGGTAAATATTGTTTCAGTGTCCTTGCAGTATTTTACCATGCCACCACCAGAAAATAAAAGTGTACCTACATCAAATGTCACCTATTATTAAATAAGAATGATACAGCACAAGTTGACTGAATGTATCATTAATGATAACCTCTGATTTAGGTAAAAATCTGCTACACTGTTTTCATGTACAATTTGTTGCTGCTGAATCATCATGTGTGTTGGTGCTGGCAACATTGGTTGATCCACACTTTAAAACAATAGCATGTGGAAAGTCCCAGCTTGCTCACTGAGTATATGTATCTTAATCTGTCTGGTCCGTTCCATGAAAATTATCTGTTCTCTGCAAGTGGATATTTTCTAAGGCAGGGGAAATACTGTGTCAAAAGAAAAGTCGCTTCTGTCCCTTAACTACTGAAAAGGTTTTCTTTTTAAATAAATATCTTTGATTCCCATGGATCAATTCCCATTCCCTTCTTTCCTCACTCACAGTGTTGTAAAAGCACATACCAGGCACTCTGTAGCCCCCCCCCCCACACACACACACAAAAAAAATGTTTAAACTTTGTGTGTGTCTGAGAAAGAGAGGGATACATAAATACACAAATGATTTTCACCACATGAGGTGAATTTATTCATTCCATAATGGCCAGTCAGCATTCAGAGAGGAAATGCAGGTGGTTGGTGTGACAGAGTGAGATGTGGAGGACAGGAGCAGATGGAGACTCTTGGTCTGCTGTGGCGACCCCTGACGGGAGCAGCCAAAATCGTATGATGATGATGATGATGATGATGATGAATAGCCAGTCAGCATGGGGGGAGGGGCATTGCCTGAGAGGCTGAGTGGTTAGCACTGTTGCCTCACACCTGGTAATATGGTGACTGTATTTTACTCTGCCTCTGTATGTGTGGAGTTTGCATGTGCTTCATGGGTATCCTACAGGTACTCTAGTTTACTCCTACAGCCCAAAAGTATCAGCCCTAAGGCATCAGTTATACATGATACCATAACTGACTCGTCCTAGTATGCTTTGCGCTTGAGCTCTATTACTACTCAAAAACATTAGGTAAGGTGAGTATTGGAGAGCAGCTTAGAGCAATATGAATCAGCAATGGATGCAGCAGAATTTTGACGATGAGCTCCTTTTGTCCGATGACATCATGGATGAGCTTTTATACATCCTTTGGGTCCTGGAACTGGCTGGTGAGATGGGCTCTCTGCCCAACACCTTCATCTTCAACTGTGAAGGCTTATTGTTTGTATTGAAAGCATTTGTTTAACATTGTTTTAAACAACCATACTCTATTTATACACAACAATAATAATGTGTTAAATGAAGTTAATGTTTTGCAGTTGAAGTCTAATATTGAGCTTCAGCCTTATTCAGATCCCAAATGCAATGCAAAAACATACAGAAAGAGGCAATTTATCAAATATTGAGACCACAGTGCGGATGACATTTTTGAAGTGTGTAATCCAAAATGCATTACAATTCTGCTGTTAAATCAAGCTTTTAAGCATAAATGTTTTAATAACCCAGCATCTAGGGGTGTGCGAGCCAGTGTATTCCTTAGTGCTGGTCCCAAGCCCGGATAAATGGGGAGGGTTA
>JAACJT020022944.1:0-28284 GCA_009936485.2 Gymnarchus niloticus | reverse complement strand
CAGAGAGTAAGCCAAAGGCGACAGTGGCAAGGAAAAACTCCCTCAAGAGGAAGAAACCTTGGGAGGAGCCAGACTCCCTTTATCTGTAACCACTGTGAACATCATGGGACCAAAACCACTGTGACCGAGAAATGTGATCCATTGCATCATTTATGTGTGGTAGGTATTCTTCCATGTCACAGAGTTTAACATCTTGTACTCCAACGCAGAACTGCCATCAGCTGCCCTTTATCCTTACAAGGATCACCAGAGACCCAGGGACTAGAGGAGAGTTTAGTGACTTCTGTAATAGGTAATATTATTATTTTTTGCTTTATTGTCTTCCGCTTCGCTAATGCCAGGTGGTGAGGACAGGGACAAATGGCAGGCATGTAGTCAGTATCAATGTTTGCGTCAAGGAAGTGCTGTCTATCCAGAATACCCATTTTATATAGCAAATACATGAATGAAGCCATCCAGCAGTGCCCTTAGCTTCTGCTGCCAGCCAGTGTTGGTTCTGTGATGGAGAGAGATGACCCAGTATCAATCAGGGCTTGGCTGTGTTTTCCAGTGAACAGGTGATGTAAAACCCCACCAGAGTCCTGTATCTCAGCAAGACAGAATTCATTTTCAATTGAACTTGCATCCATTTGATGTGGCCCCAACCATCTCCATCAGTTGTCAGCTGCCCTTTATGCTTTCAGTTTCTCTGGTGATAGCTCTGCACCAGAAGGTTCCCAGCCTGGTGGGCAAGGGAGATCTGTGACTGGCAGCACTCCAGGTTGGATAATGAAGATACTGGACACAATATGTATCAAGACTCAGCAGTGTTTCCCATTCAAAGAACAAATGGTGTAAAGCCCATTAGGCTGTCCAGCTGGCTTACCTGTGGTTATGAGATATGATGCTGAGGGTGTAGGTACTAGACATGGATGGTATTCACTGCACTATTCCGTGTCCAATTCCCAGGTTACCACCATGACATGTTAGCATGAGGGAAGTGTGATTATCATAGCAATAATCATTACATTATTCATCCGCGTGGGGAAATTCATAATTTTCACGTTTGCCCATATTGCTCTCCACATTCAGATTCCAGGGTCGGTGCACATGGTCAGCCAGTGTCCGGCACCCCTGGAGCAATTGGGGTTGAGAGCCTTTCTCAAGGGCCCAACGGTGATATGAACACTTTTACTGGCTGTGGATTCAAACCTGCAACTTGGTCACAGACACCTAACCCACAGAGCCTCATCACCACCTAGCCATATCACTGCCCGATTATTCCTGGCATGTATCTGTCATAGCTTGACAGGGTAGCTTCTGTCTTTTTTCACTATTTATCCTCAGCTCCAACTGGTAACCTTGTAGTTACTCTTTACCTTCTGACCATAGCACATCCTCCATATTCTCTGCCTCAGCCAAGACTTTTGTTTGTGAGTTGGGGGCTGCATGACATACATGGTGCTGTAGAGTCACTGGTTTCAGGCCTCGAACAAAGGCATGCAGAGCCAGCTGTTCCTGGGTCAGGTAGCCATGCCAAGCATAAAATTGGAGATCAGCTGCTAGCACCCCAAGGCTGTGCCTGCCCCTGGTCCCCTCTATGCAGACTAGCTAGTCTGACTCACATATATTTGCTAGAGTCATGTTGGCCATGTTGTTGTTTTTGCACTATAACAAGAGCAGTACAGTCCTTCTGCTTGTCTAGCATCAGGTCTATCAATGTTTGCAGTACCCTTCCTATTAGCACGAGCCTCATTTTTTGTGCCAAGCTGCTAGCTGGAATTGTGCTAAACAGGACTTCCACATTGTAATCCCATTGCAGGGGGTAGCTTTACTCTCTGATGGCCTGGGCCTACTTGTTGTGCTATAGGATAGAGGTGAGTCTCTAAATTTGCCGTCTCTTGTGCATGTGATATTGAGGTATGAACCTGCAAAAAGCCTGCAGTGTTAGACATGACTTAACTCTCTCATCTCCTCCTTGCAAATCATGGTGAAGTGTAGAGGTCCTTGCCAGGTTTATCCCATGTGATTTGCTCAGTCCAGCAGTACTCCAGCATGAGCTCATGAAGCAAGGCAATCCAATCTTCCTGCAGAAGCCTTCTTTCCAAACATAATATTTCATGGAAGTGAAGTGCTAGGGTGAGTTTGTACTTTTGACCAAAATAAGCAATATATTTGATGGATCAAGCATCTTTAATGTATCTGCAATTGTTTGAATTGTAGCTGCAATATCAAAAGCAAAATAAACACATTCAAAAAAGTGTAAACATACAGCTCTGACAAGAACCAGTGATTGAAAGATGGATGGATGGATGGATGGATGGATGGATGGATAAGAGGAGTGAAAATAGGTCTATATTACTTGACCTCTTAGAGGAGTTGCTGGTGTTTGTCTCATATTGGTGCTCCTTATGTGTACTGATCAGAACACTTAACACTTCAGGTACATTATGAATAATTATGGACGTCTGGATTTGAGAATGCATGTGGTGGTTTCATGATCGCATAGACATTCCAATCTTTCCATAATACCTTCATAGATGGAATTAGTGAAGCAACATTTTTGTTGCCTTATCCTCCCCTAGAGATAAAAACAGAAGAGCAAATTCCTCCTCTCACCAAAATTGCAAAATTCCAAAGGGTATGATTTTTTTTATATTAAAAAAAAAATGCATCATAATTTACAGCAGCTACTGCATATCACACATCTTGTTAAAGGACATCTTCAGTATCGTCATTTGGAAACTCCCCATCTGAAACACTCAAGAGATGCGGGACATAAAGAGTTTTGGTAAGGGAGAGGAGGGGTTACATCTGTATGGAAACAATATTCTGGAAATGCAGCTTGGGGACAATGGTGAGAGGAAGAAGATAGAACTGAACAGCTCATCGCTAGAACCAATCGCTCCTCGTGACAAATGAATCGGTCTCCTGGTTGTCATGGAAACTAGTGTTGAGTCCTCCCACTGGAGTGCCACGTTTGTCTTAAATTTACTGGTTAGATCTTTTCCAAAACACTGCAAAGCTTACATAGACAAGAACGCAGGCCCATGTGTCCTAAGGCCCAGTGCATGGACACCAGGATTGCCTCACTCTCTGTATTAGTTTCTTCTAGAGCAAAGTCCACGTTTTTATTTTCCAAAAGAGTGTCCATAGTAGTATCTAAATGAGTGCATTATTATATATTTAAATATTATAGACTATTAATTATCAAATTAATTTCTCCGAAACATTTCTTAAATACAATTATATTTGTAATTAAATTTTACTCATCTTTTTTAGATTGTTTTGAAACCAAATTAAATTAAATGAATGATTTAAATCTTTAGACTACAAAGTGAAATCTGTGCAATTTACAGCAGATAAAACTGAACATTAAAATCCACATGACTGGAGTAAAAAGCAGGACACTCTTGACAGGAGTGTGTGCTGCTGCCAGAGAACCCGGGTCCCCTTTGTTACTATTCCCATCATCAGTGCTATATTTGCTCGTTATCTCATTGTTACTCTTGATGTTTTATCACACCCCCTGCCAAATGTGACGCTATTAGATTACCTTTAACTGTCACAACATGACAGGTTCTCAGTGATGTCTGCTTCTCTACGTATTTGACAGATTTTATTGGAAACCACACACATCTTCTCAGTGAGCCAAAAAGAAATACTTCAGCTCCTAAGGGATAATGTATGTTTGTCTATTTTCTAGTACTCCAGTACATATTTGCCTCTTTACTGTTTTGCAAATCACTTGACATCCAGCTCTGTTACCACAACAATAGCAATATCTTTTTAATGAATTGACTTATTAACTCGGGTATCGGAAGTTGTTTATTTTTTTTTATATCTGCAGTATACATGTGCCTTTTTCAACATTTTCATATCTCGCCCGAGTTAGTCGCTAAAAAGAAGTACTATAGAATTTCTCATTGCTAAAAGTAGGGTTTACGTCAGCCGGGGTAGCTCAGTAACGATGCCTTTTCTAAAAATGACATGGGCTATACAACCTTTGCAACTGAATCATATTGAGCATACTAATGTCATTCCAGGACATGGCAATCTGGGTGAAAAGCCCAGACCCACAGGTTTCCAGACTGCGATGTTAGCTTGGAATGAAGGGGGGGGGCTTTGTGATGGGTGAACATAACCTTACCTGGCTTGGATGTAGAGTTTCATGGGGATGGGGCGAAGATCTGCAAATGGGGAGCCTAGAAGAAAAAGCTTGGGAATCACTGCCATAACCTGTTGTGCATGTGGTGAGAAAATCATTAATAACATACTGACCCTGGACTGTGCATAATTATGATCAATTCTTTCTATTTTGGTGTAGCACTCTTTGGATATGGACATGCAACACCAAAACAGGTGGAGTTTTAAGGACAGAGGCATCTGAGAAATGGACTCATGGCTATAAAACATCTTACACATGTGTTGTTGCCATGTTGTGAAGCAGATTAATGAGTCGTTTTCAATTTTCTTATTTTTTCTCCTCACACACCATCCCTCTTCTCTTCCTTTAGGGCTCTCTGTGTGTTCTGGGAATCACAGTGAAGTACAACTTAGGCATAGGTGCAGTCCATGAAGGGGAGAAATGACATAGGCAGAGCAAAGAAGTGCTGAAAAGC
Organism: Gymnarchus niloticus; assembly: GCA_009936485.2. Taxonomy (NCBI): domain Eukaryota; kingdom Metazoa; phylum Chordata; class Actinopteri; order Osteoglossiformes; family Gymnarchidae; genus Gymnarchus; species Gymnarchus niloticus. Next base: position 23,683 of record JAACJT020022944.1, on the reverse strand, counting down.
TTGAAATTATGACATGGAGTTTTCGGCCTGAAGCTGACCTCACCTAGACGCAAAACTGAGAAGGTTAAGGGATCTCAGTGAGCAGAACTGCCAGCACATACAGTACATTGCAAACAGTGGTAATTTCAGGGCTGTTTCCTTCTTAAATTTGGGTACATCAAGTCACACAGTTTGGGAGTACTGGTTATACCGATGCAAGCATTTACTGATTTGAACACAAGTAAACGCCATTGTGATCTTTTGCTTATAAACCTAGGCCATTTGAAGGACTCTTCCTTGTTCATGCTTCATTTTTCCATGTTCCGTCACAGTCTGCGCACGGACCTTTGCGTCCATACAGTATTTGTCAGTGTACGTGTACGTTCGGGGTGATGACATTCCACCACACCAGCAGAGAGTACAGTAGACTAACATGAAGCTTAAGCAAATCGGAAGCACACAGCACCCACAGAATGGCGATCGAGAGCCGTCTGCTTTTGCTTCTGTTGTTTTCTTGAGAGACGCGTTGTAAATATGCGGGTACCTCCTCACATCCTCGCACATCTACTCCTGACGAGTACTCTCTTCTTCTACTCTTTCTTCCCTCGACTTCTGTTCTTTTAAATTCGGTGCTCATATCTACTGTAAATTCCCAACAGTGCACTTATGTGTTCCTTGCACCTGTGCAGACGATCCGCCAAATGTCCGCTAGATACAAAATCTGGGCTGCGCGCGCACAATCCGCACACACACACCCCGATGATGAAAGTGGAGTATGAATTAGGATTGTCAAAAAAAAGACAAAATAATAATAAGATTATTAAGACTGCCAAGTACACTTTGGCTGCGGAACTCAACGCCCTCTGTTGGTGTAATGGAGCCAGTGCAGGTAAGCCTGCTTACTTTATAGCAGGAAGCATTTTGACTTTGACCACTTTAAGGCAGAGACTATCATATTCAGCGGGTGCCTACTGCTCATCTTCCCTGCTTGTTAATTTAGCTGTGTAGACGGTCTCTTGCCTGGAGTTCTATATTAAATAGATGGTAGGAAAGTAATCAGTAATATGATGCAACAATCCTGGTGTTCTTTGCGTTAACTCCCCAGGTCAATGTGGTTCTGGCCAACCAGGTTCCTCTATTTTCAAGTGAAATATTACAACCATTATTTCATATTTAGCATCTAGACATCCTTTAATCCTGCACACCCAACAAAGGTTATGTGTCATTAAGAGATTAAGCAGGGACATAAAATGCAGGAACTAAAAAAAGGATTTTTACACAGTGAACGGGTCTGCAAGGGCACATTCTTTTCAAGCATGAAAATAGAAGTGCAAATCTAATGCATTATAAGTGTCGCACCGCTACCCTCCCTCCTCCAGGGGGAGCCCCCTCTTGCCTCTGCCCTCCCCTATATATACCCCTGGTCAGGTAGCCGATCCCTGTTCCGTCGTTGTACCGCTCTTCCTGTGTCTAGGTACTGGTTCCTGTCCCTGTCGTTCAGTCCTAGACCTCTGCCCCAAGGATGCTCCCGTGTTCCTCCCGCTTCGGCCTTCTCCTTGTCCTCAGCATCTGATCCTTGTTATATTACTTGTTGTGACAGTAAAGTCTGCTTGTGAGCACCCTGCGCTCGGACCCAGCTCCTGACCCCGCCGTGACAACAAGACCTTTTTACAAGATGTATCACAAGAGCTTGTTTTTTTTTTTTTTTTTTAAGAAAGGCGCATATTTCACAGCAGTTGCCTTAAATGTATTAACAATATTAATAAGTTCTACTCTGCCCAGTAACAGTGGCTAGCAATAGACAATAATGAGACTAGGTCAGCTATTTACGCGACATTCCGTCATTGGCCACCAGGGGGGAGTCTATACCGATTTAACGATTAAAAATGGAAAGTTTGTAAATTAATACCGAACAATATAAATAAAGAGTTACACTGACTCCTGAATTTTTGTAGTATAATATAATGTGTTTTCCTAAACTTTTAGTGTAAACAGCACCTCAATATTTTATCAAATTTGTTTTTTATAAATATAATTTTACAGTTTGACATCTATGTAAATTCCATTTGCCCTTAAATGTTTCAGCTTTTCAAAAGGTTTTCTAACAACGATGTAACTTCGTGTGTGTTTGTGTGAGAGAGAGAGATGCCAGTTTTTCAGTTTTGTAAGTACTACTATCCAATGTGAAACAAATGTTAAATGTATTGCAGGCATTCTCTTAAAATAGCTCATGATAATTTACTGTCAACTTAATTTGAATATTATTTGAACATATGCTTGCATTTTACTCTAAGCATTATTTAATAAAATTGTAAATTCAATTGAAGCAAAATTAATAATAATAATAATAATAATAATAATAATGGTGGTGGTGGTTCTTAAAGAAAAGAAGGTAAGTGGATTATCTTATCAAAATGTCATAAATCCTGAAATATTAAAACATAATTTCTCTTAGAGTTATAGGTTTCTAAAACTATCCTGAGACAATTTTCTCATTAGCTGCCAATAATTGCAATGGCTAAAACAATCATCACATCCTATTACAGAACTTTTGTCCCCTGATGTAAGAAAATGACATCTGTGTTTGTACATGTGAAGTAAACCTTCATTTTACCATGCTGGCCAGATCAGCTTCCTTTCACAAACATGTGGGCCAGGCTGTGTGCAGGTGGGACTGGCTCTCGTCTTAACGAGGGCTACTGAAGGACCTGAGAGGAGAGCCTGCAAACATGCTGCAAAAGAAGAGTGCTTCCGTTCTCTGTAGGGCCTTCAAATGCCTTTCATTCACTTACACAACAATAAAATGGATTCTGAAGGATGTTGTTGTGGCTCTGTGGGTTAGCTGTCTGGGATTAAAAGGATCTGAAGGTTATAGGTTCAAGTCCTGCCACTCCCAGGAGTGTCCATGTTGCTGTTGGGGCTGTGAGCAAGGTCCTTAACCTGCAGGGATGCTGGGTGCTCAACTTGGAGAGCAAGATGGGGAAGCTACAAATTTCCCTGTGGGGATTAATAAAGTGCTGGATATTATTGCTAAAAAAAAGATATATTCATTCCAATTTTAATTATTATTCTGAAAAACACGTAATTATTCATGGTATACTGTACCCAAATTAGACTTTTAATTTAAAATTTAGGTAGTATTTAGAGAAATTTAAATCAAAGGCATCCAGTGTTTCCTGGGATGGACTCCAGCTTCAGTGCAATCCTGTAGTGGACAAGCAGTTGGAAGATGGATGGACGGGTGGGTGGATGTTTCAAATGTTAACAGAATAGTGAGTGAATTTTTTTTTGTGATTAAAATAAATGTATTATAGTCTATTCTAATTTCATACTTACCTTGGGTATTTTTCTGTGTATGATTTGTTTCAGGAGATTATTGGAGCCTGGGTCTGGTCCAGTGCTGCTATGCCTACGTGACTGTGTGAGTCCTTGATAAGGTGTGAAAGAGCAAATTATTTACAGATTTTCACTGGGAAAAACAAGTCAAATGAGCTAAGAAGTGAAATATTTTTTGTATGTTAATAGCTGGGATTGTATAACGTTTCTTTGTATTTCAGCTACAAGTTACCCATTACTTAAATGTGAAGGTGCCACCTAATAATTCATTTTATAGCCCTGTCTGAATGCAGTCCAGACAAAGGCCTAAGCCTTTGCTCACTGTGTAATTGTATGTACTCAAAATGGCTGCCTAATGCAGCAGGCAGGCTGCACTCTTTCTGCTGTCTGATGACGTTTGACTGCTGCTGCACTTCAAGCTGAATTTCTCTGAAACTGCTCTAGAATTCCCATCTCCTGTGGGTATTGTTTTGATACAGCGGGGAGTGCGATATGTCATGCTGTTCAGCCTAGTATTTTTATCCATTTGGCAGCAGTAATATGTGTGCAGAGCTGCAGTTTGTGATTAGGCACGAAATCAAATCAATTTCCAATGTTTCTTTCTGAAATGCGAATGCTTTTGGCAAATTGCTTCTCCTTATTTGACCTGTCATGGTGAACATTTCAAGCCCAGTTCATTGCACCCTGTCCTCAGCTGAACATGCTTCAACACTAAACTCAGACTTTGCACAGACAGCCGTGCAAGTGAGCTCATATAGCACAGATGAGTATATTGTCCACGTTTTGTCAACTCTGGCAGGATTTCAAGTTTCTGTACTTAGGAACCAACTGTGATCATAAGTGCACATTTGTAATTAATGTCAAATCTTTGATATGAACAACTGGGTATCTGTTAGGGACCATCTAAGGATATTAACAGATTTCATGGTTCTTGCCTATAACAAGATAGGCTGCTGTTTTACCTTTGAACAAGGAACTGAAGTAGGATGGTAAAACAGGCATTAATTTTTTATTATAATACTAAGTGTTGCATAAAGCAATAGAGAGCAATTTTATTGTTTTATAATAAATCTTTATTATACAAAATACTTGATAAATAATACCGTAGCGACAAGAGGTGCAACATAACACGTGGTCTTCAGTCGATTTCTTCTAGTTGGATCATAATTGTCATCCAAGCGGTTTCTTTGAAGGTGTGGACCATTGGCCAGTTTGGACAGGGCTAAAAAATCGTGCTTTTCATTTTTGTGATGATCTCCGTATTTAGCCGATAAGGTTGGTGCTCGTCTGGAAGTAATATTCGGTAGTTTAAAGGTATGCGCTTTTGATTGCGTCAGCAGGTGCCGGAGTTTATACACTGCTTGTTTTGTTTGGATAGTCTATTTTTTTTCCCATTGCTTCGACACAGTAGACGAAGTAATATCAGTGTGCGTGCTTTCTGCATAATAACAATTCGAACATTTACTCGGATTTCTACGTCGGGTTGCTCCGAATAAGATATAATATGGATGGCGTTTGTTGTAAATGATCTCTGATAAATAAGTGTGTACTTTTTTGAAAGGACTGTGGGAGCCCAGCACACACTGAAACCGGCGACATTGGTAAGTTCTGCATGATGTACCGATGATACACGCGTATGTACAAGTGAAGATGGATACTCGTGGCGTGCTATAGAGTTATGAAAATATGCCATATTTAGTCATTTAATCTTTAACTGACGACTGTAACTCCCTTTGTCTAATCTGTCTCATTTAACTCATCAACACTCCAGTGATAATAATATTAAATTTAGCCGTTATGAATCTGGCTCTTTAAGAGGTTATGATAGGTATGAATAATGGAATCATGTCAATGATACGAGGTGTACCTATTATAGCTTTACATTTAAACTTGAGCGCAGAAAGCTGTGCAGTAAGTGGTACCAGTTGCCTGGTGAAATATTATGTTTAACAGAAACATTTGAATAAATTGTACTATAATTAATTGCCAGTTGTTAAAACATTTTTCACAAAACAGCAATTGATATTGATAGAACTGAATTAAGTGAACAAGATATATAGGAATAGTAACGTATTATAATTATTAATGATAATTATTAGCAACTACTATCGCTGTTATAAACAATAATGATTATTATAATAATTATTATTATTGCAGCATCAGCAGTTGTAGTGTCAATATCCCATACATTAAATATAGTTATACAGCGTTTTCTGGAATTCTCGTTGAAAATACGGCTTGCAGTCACTGGGTGTTTAAGGGTCACTGCGGTATTGCATGTCGTGGCTTCTTCCCTGCTTGATCGCCAGCTGACGGATCAGCTTATCGCACAGCTTGTGTACGATCTTCGTATGAAGAAAGTGAAGAGCCGTGACGCTCGAATTGCATATATCGACCACGTAGTATAATATATATTTGTAATGACGTTTTTATTTAGCTGTAGATCTCTTATTTGAAACAGTGACGTTGCAGCTGTCTGAAGTCTCTACTTAAGGCTAGGAACTGGCTTTTGGATTCAGGAGTGTAAAGCATCCCTTAAGATCATGTGACAATAACATCTTTGGAAAAGACCGTCGGTCAAATGGATGCCTTACTATGCGATTCTGTATGTAGTTCAAGGCAAAGTAATGCATGACTGTATTGGCTGGATTTACCTGCAAGGTCTCGATGCTGGGATAGTAGCAACTTGGTTTGGTTGCGAGCTTAAGTCACATGTCACAGGCCTTAACAGTCTACATAGAAATTAGTCTTTTTAAGGGTGCTGCGTAGCTCAGTATGCTCAAGCCTAGATGATTGTTCAAATCCTCTCACTAGTAGAGTCATAACATCACTTTTAGGGCCTTGAGCAAGACCCTTAACCCCAGCTGTTCCTGTGGCATTGGCGGACTCCATTTCATATCCTCAAACTTACTCAATTATGTGACACTTTGAACAAAAATGTCTGCTAAAGATGTAAATGAATTATTTCCATGATGAAGCAGCATGTGTGGGCAACTCTCATGTGTCCTTATGACAGACCCATAAGTGTCCTTCTCATCAAAAACGCTGTTAGGACCTTTTCCATAAAAAGTCATACAGTAAGTGGCTTCTCTCCACTGTGTCCTGAAACTGTATTAGCTGTGTACTTCTACAGATATTAAAGCTGTATTGTGCAGCCGCCACCTCAGATGCAGTCTGCCAGTTACAATATTCAGCTTGCTACATGTTTGACGTCTTGACATCTCTTAGGCAGACGTTATAACTTCACAGCTGGTTCTGAAATTCCCCCATATTCATCCTTACGTATCACCGTTCTACACTTAATTACAATCTGTGAGCTGAGACTCAACCAAAACCCCATGTCTTATACAGTTCAGTTCCATTCCTCCTGTGAATATCTTTTGAACTATTAACAAAAATGTGAACGCTTAACACTAGTTCCTCGGGGTCTGATTGAATTACAGTCAGATACTTGTCTGCCAGTAAGTACAACATCTCTTCTGAGTTTGAATTGTGGCATTTACCCCTTTTCAGGCAGTGAACTGCATTACAAAGGATTTTGTGTATCAGAATCTTCATTGACAGTGAACCGGAGAGTCAATCTGTCTCAAAAAACAGGCTTGAATGTACATCACACATTCAGTAACACCAAACGGCACATCACTGCATTAAGACTTTGCAGTAAGGTTTTACACACATTTTATAGCAATTAGAGACAACAGATGTGCCTTATGCTGTATAAAACAGTCACTTCTTGCCATTAATCATTCATCATTGCCATGTTTTAGTTTTATACTGTAATTCTGGAGAGCCGCAAAACATTTTTTTCCAGTATTGTGGGAAATAATAATGAATAATTTATGAAATATAAAAGGGAAGATGCAGATTGGTTTCCTGTGCCTTTAAGCATACAAATATAAAATTCTTTGGAAGTAGAAGTCTCATATCCCATTCCGATTATAACCATATATGAAGCATTTTCCCGTCCATCTTATTCCTGAGGTTCCGCTTACATCACCAAAGGCAATAACTGAAAGAGTGATCAACACACAGGCACTGGCAAATATGAACCTTTTGTTTTGCTTGCTTTAAAGGCAGCGTCAAGTGAACATTTTTTCGGGCACCATGGCAACGCAGTGGGGGGTCCGAGACCTCAGCATCCTGGTGGTGTGGATGCTCCTGCAGACCATGGGGGAAGGAGAAGAGTCAGACCCTCCGAAACGTAAGCAGGGCCGCGGGCCTCCAAACCAAGCTGCCCGAAGATTCTGCACTAGTTAGTCAAAATGGTCATTGAACTAATCAAAGTATTTTTGTAATATATGATATGTAAGATTTTGAAATTGCACTTGGTGAGATTTTGTCATCATCCTGAAGGGCGGCGATGAGAATGACACTGTAGCTATAACAAAATATCCATAAATGGATGAGTAAGGTGGCTGGGCGATGCCATGACTACGAGCTGTTCCATAAATGCCATCCCTCACACTCCCGCTCCCTGTCTTTGCTCCTCCAGAATCCGACACGATCTGTGCATTTCAGAACAAGAGGTACCGGCTGGGTGAGCGATGGCACCCTTACTTGGAACCGTATGGATATGTGTACTGCATCAGCTGTCTTTGCTCTGAGGTAGGTGCCACACTTCACGCCGAGCAGGACTCGTTTTTCCAGTGGGCATTTATTGGCTTTAAGTAATCTCATGCAAAAATGAGTATTTACCACTAGCTATAGATACATTCCTAGAAAAACATCAATACATGGAACAAACTTGTATGAGACATAATTAATCTCAGCCTGTGTCTGACATATTTTACACAAACACAGAAATACTTTTTTCTTGACAGTACTTTAAACATATTAGTGATTAGAATCAAGATCTGAAAGGTATGCTTTGATCATCTATTGGCACAAATCTGTGGTGATTCCTGTCCAAACTATGATTGTAGAGCTTCTGAAAACAAGCTCTTTAAATGACGCTATCTCTGAGGGTAGGATTGCTCAGACCTTCCCCGTTCTCGGTACTGAGACATTGCCTCACCTCTTCTGTTGACAGAGCGGTAGTGTGCTGTGTAACCGTATAAGGTGCCCCCCTCTCACATGTGCCAGTCCAGTGAAAGTTCCACAGCAGTGTTGCCACCGGTGCCCAGGTAGGCTTATTCTAAATGGCGCCCTCACTAGGCCATCAGTTGAATTGATTCCAGTGTTGCTTTGACCTCAGACCACATTCAGAAAACACTGCTGCCGGTTTCCGTTATTCGGACCTTTGATCCATGTACTACATTGTCCTGTGAAAAGGGTGGTTCCGAAAGGCAGCACTCCCAGTCTTCTTTTGGTCATTATGTATAAGACTAGGTTTTCTTTACGAAAGGCATAACGTAAAACTATTATAAAAATCTGTTGTCAGATCTTCTAACGTAAAATGGAATGTATTTTGTGTTCATTTAATTTGAATTTGTTCCATTATATAGAAAAAATTCCAGCTGGAATCCTCTCTTTTTCACTTTTTTGAGCAATTTGGGTCATATGTAATGTGAATTTTTTTGCATTAAGGTTTATAGTGCATTTTAGTGTATATTAAATACTTGTAGTCATGTGTAGGTATTTGCACATACAGTATACCTGCAATGATTATGACATTGTGTACCCAGAATTCTCCCCACCTCCACCACTTGATTGGATTGGGGGGAAGCCCTGTCAGTACGACGGCACGCAGTATCAGCATGGTGATGTGTTCGTGGTTGAGGGGCTCTTCCCAAGTCGTCATGCCAACCAATGTTCCCAGTGCAGCTGCTCTGTGAGTGTTTCAAAAAGGCCATACTCCCACCGCTATGGCTACCACACGTGGCCATCTGTACAGTTACAGTAATCATTTTATGAAATTGCAATAAACATGCTGTTTATACATCAGCTGGTTCCATAATGTCTTCTGTAAGCAATGCATTAATGCGGGATGCTGATGCTAAAGTGATAACAGCATGATATTCTGGGCACTGTGCTGCCCCCTTCAAGGAGGGTAAAATGTGTTTCCGTGTTCTGTCTGATATATTTTCATGTTGGTTCTGTTCCTGGGGTGAACTGGGGGGCTGGTTCCTGGTCCAGGAAGGGAGTGTTTACTGCCGACTGCGCACCTGTCCCAAACTCACCTGCCTGTCTCCTGTCTCAGTCCCTGAGTCCTGCTGTCGGGTTTGCAAAGGTACCCGGAAGACCTTGAACCGTTGCATGTCATGACCCCATGGCCAGTCACTGATGTGCTATTAGTCCAGTCTGGGTCCTTCATAGTAACATGTAGCACATGATTTCTTTTATGGGGAAGGTCATGGATTTGAATCCTTTGGCCAAGAGAGTACTCACATCACCTTTGGGCCCTTGAACCCTAAGTGCTTCCGGTACGCTGGCTGACTCTGCTCTGCCCAGCTTCCCTCACTTTTATGTTGGTTTGGACACATGCGACTGAAATACATAATGTGAACTTCTACTAACATCAAGAATTGACTAGTAAGATGTCAGTCACTGATGTTATGGTCATTTTACAGTGTGTGTGTGTGTGTGTGTGAAGATTCTCAGCTGTTAATAGAAAATTGAACAGTCATAGCTCAATAAATGATTTCCACATGGTTGCAGATTTACGCAGACACATTGTTAATACATTGTGACTGTTCTTGTAGAAAAACCCAAACTCTGATACCAAATGTTTCCTGTGTTATAAAGTCAGGCAGGAGAAGAACTACAGGATAGTCCAAACACAATTTTTTTTTATACATGGTGCACCAAGGGAATCAACACTGAAAATTTCTCCCACTTTGACTTCTCTGCAGGCAAATACAGAATATACAGTATGTGTTTAATCTAATACACATTACATATGTGATTCATAACTGTTGACTCACAACGCTCATTTGATTGGACAAGACTGACCGTACGATTCCTCCATTGTATTGATTAGCAAATTTCAGTTTTTTGTCCTGCAGGATACATCAGAATGTATCAAAATGTCAAAGCAACCCTTAATCGAGGTTTCTGGCTGTGATTCCCAAAGATTCCCCTTCAGTTGTTTACAGTCAAACACATATTTTGAATGCGTGTTCAGGCCAAGTACTGACATCAGGTCATCTCAACCCACAACACACAGTGATTTAGTGAACTGAACATTGCTACGTGTTCCCCTGATAACGTCAGCAATTTCAACGTCTCCCCTTTTAAACAACAGAATTACATTCAGCATCTACTCATTATAAGTCTATTAATCATATCGCTGTTACAAATGCTTAAGTGAATACTGATTATCCATCCGCATACCAACCTGTTCCTTCTCACTCACACTGTTTAATGAAGAAATTGAGGTGTATGTGTTTTACAGCATGAAGCTGTGATGTTCTGTAATACATATATGGCTGTTAGTCAGGTCAGAGAGCACTGCTGTGATATTTTCATTACTTTTATGAACCAGAATATAGGTTTTGAAAATTGTGCTCCTCGTGGTTTCATAAAGTCTGGCGTATGTAGGGAATATGTTTTATTGAGCTTAGCCAATCAGATAGAATAAAGATTGATATTGATAGCATATGCTAGCTAGCTTTCAGATGTACAAAGTGACGTACGAAATACTGGCTTTGGCTCTCTGCACTGTTTCCCTATGTATGAATAACATGGACTGTCTGCATGTGTGCGCACTTCATCTTGAGAATCAGGTGACGGGGACGCGCCGTGGGACCAGGCTGATGGAGAGAGCTCCCGGCAGCCGGCGAACAGAGAGGCCGTACGTAGAACGAGGGAACACGCCATGACTCCGTTCTTCTAGTCAAATGGGCGATCCTCTCAGGAGTTCCTGCTACACCTACAGCTGAGCCCATGACGCGTACAGCTTCTGTTCAGGGGACATCGTTACTCTGAAACGTATCGGTTTCTCAAACGTAGCACATAGCATGTAGATACGAACAATAAACGTACACATGTGCACAGCACATGTTTAAATCCACGAACAGAGGTTTAGATGTGGGGAAATACTTGCAAATGGAAAAATTCCCAAAATTATCCACTTTCAAATATCGTTTAAAAACACAGAATACAGAAGGTAGCGCCCACCTTATTCCGGACCTGTTTCAAATAGTACTTCAGACCAACACACACTTTAGAAGTCATTGTCAAATTCCTGAATACATTTTGCTGCCAGCTACCTGTATATTTTGGAATTAAACCCATCCATTAAGTTAGAATTTATAATATCTCAGCCAGATTTTCTTGTTTGTACATCATCTACACCTCTAAAATCCTCCTGCCAAAACTTTCCCATATTTTGCAGGGATTTAGGGATTTGGTGCATCTGCAGAGATGGAGAAAACACACAGGCATGCATGTGTTTGCACAAATATATTCGTGCGGACATCCCACAGACCCCCATTGAGCTGTAATATAACCCTAGCCACAAACTACAAAAACTCAGACGAAAATTGGTAACAAAGCAAATTAAGTAAAAGTTGTCATATGTGGGATGTCCTCTCAACACTACTTTTTGCTATCGTGCTAGACGACAGCCAGATCTGTTCACGCATGTACTTCTGTTGGTATACATACCTGCTTCTGTCACATTCAGTCATGGGTGGGAGTTTTGTAGATGTCTCATTTCAGCACATAGACTGCAAGCTGAAACATAATGCTACAATTATAAAACAATTTAGATATTCTTTATATTTTTAGCTAAAGTTAAAATATTGAGTTCATGCCCAAACTCTTCCACACATGATCTATAATTAAATGGTCAGTACTGCGGGTAACCAGCATCTCCCGTGTGCCCCGCAGAGACATTCTTACCAGCGTTCACAGTATGAACTGTTACCGGCCCGCTCCCTGGCTGCACTATCCCCCCATCCCAGCTTCCGCGCACATCGACGGTTGTCCGCCGACCAGAACCGGGGGCCCGGGACCACTGTGCAGATCATCATAGAGCAGCGAGAACAGAACAGCTGGGGTGAGTCCTAGGTCTGTCAGAACAGCTGAGGTGAGTCCTAGGTCTGCCCACCTCTTTGCACGACGCATGGCCAATGGACGTTGTATACAGTATGCAGATCAAGATTCTTCATGAATTTGGATGGCTGTGTCCCTTTATAAATGCCCACACGGAATCACTGGCATCAGAAGAAACTGCATCAAAAGACCACACGGAAGTTATGAATCACTGCTTTGTGTCATGAAACACTTGCAGCATCAGATGGAACCTAGGGAACCAACTTGAGAAATCTTCCCTGGTAAGAGAAGGTCACAACTCTCCAATCCACCGTCTCCACAATGGCATGAGGAACCCCTGTGTGACACTGAAAATTCCTGTTCACACGGCAGCCTTACGAAATCTCGCATCACTCATGAGTATTCTGCAAAGTACATCCTCGTTTTTCTCCTTCTGCTTTGCTGCTTCTTAATTGCTTGATGAGAAAGTTCAGACGTGTAGGGGGTATAGCACATTGTCACATGGTAACATGAAGCATCTGTATAATATTATAGCACAGGCACTAAAATGTGGGGGCCCCACATATCTGGGGCTGTCGTTAGCAGAACTGGTGTGCTTACCGGTCTGCTGCTGTGTCTGTCCTCGCCTAGTATGTGTCTCCAATGGGAAGACCTACTCCCACGGTGAGTCCTGGCACCCAGTCCTTCGCTCCTTTGGCGTCATGGAGTGCATCCTCTGCACCTGCAACGTCACCAGGCAGGAGTGCAAGAAGATCCGCTGCCCTGAGCCGTACCCCTGCCAACACCCCCAGAAGGTCGCGGGCAAGTGCTGCAAGGTTTGCCAAGGTATGGTCACGGTTATGGTTACGTGTATCAGCTCGTAACGTGCGCGGCCAAGGAAAGCCGACATATGATAAGTTAGTTTGTCCACAGTCTTCCCCGAGATGCAACATTGATGCGACGCAATTTTGCTCTGCGGTGAAATTCTATGCACAGGTGTGAACATGGAGTAGGAAAACTAACGACGGTACAAAAACATGTAAAATATGGTACACACATGGACAATAACACATGGATGAACACAGAGAAAACCAAATCAAAACACAAAGGCAGACACACAACACATAGAACCACAGAGAAGGGTAATGCATACTGTCTGAAGGGTGAAAAGGTCTTTAAATTATAAGGTGATGAATGGATGGATTGTTCCTGAGAGTCCCGCATGGATGAATGATTGATGGTGGGTTGAAAATTCACTGCTCAATCAGATGGAATAAATCAATGCACAGTGAAAAACATACAAATGGTCGAAACTAAATACAAACTTCAGAACACAGGAGCGTAACCACGGGAGACCCAAAATTGAGAAGACTTTCCCTTAGACAACTACCAGAAGCCATTTCCATGGCTTTCTGGTCACTCTTCCCCTTCCCCTTCCCCTTACCTGACTAAGCCCCTTCTGTTCAATCCTATGACTCATAAATGTGCAAGCATGTTTACAACAGTCAGCATTAACAGGTATGGTAAAATGGTGTGAGTGTCCCCAGGTGTACAGAGAAGCATGTTACAACACCAGAATCAGGGGGTATCTCTCTTTGTGGTACTTCAACATATGCAGTGTCACAGCTGGTAGGGTGATGAATACACACAGCTAAAATTAAACCAAAGCGTAACAGAGTGACTAACATTTAACAACACAACCTGTATGAACAGCTCAGCAGTGCAAACAGCCAAACAAATATATCTATTTTCGCACAGAACTTCCACTTACTTCGTGCGTCACTTTCCTCTGGTATTTCTTCTGATGTAAATCCTAAAATAATGTAATCCAGATTTTGTATGGTTTATGAGCTTAGGCCTTTGCACATCTGAGGCCAGTTATTCAGTATTTGTACCTTTAATTTGATGACTATGGTGGTTTAGGGTTTATTAATAAAATATGCGTTTCAGTCTTTAAATCATTTACAGTGCATGAATCTGTCTTTTTTGACAACTTGAAGTTTTTTTTCTTACAGTGTTTTGGAAAAGTTTAAATATGCGAAAAAAGCATGATGAAATCTAAGTGCATCTGTATTAATAGCATTTTTAAGAGATCCTTATGTCTGATATTAAAAGGTAAACGAAGGATGGAGCAGCCATTGGTTATATCTCATTTGGCATCAGTATGTCACCCCTGAAGTCTCCTGCAAACTTTCCACCGCTGAAAGACTTTAAGGAGCTGGGTCTGTGCCGAGTGACAGGATCCAGCTGACTTTGACTGCACTCTGGTTTCATTTCACAAGTCGCCAGTAAGGCCTCATCTAGCCGAAGTCTGCGGCAGGAGCCGAGACTACAAATGGCAGCAGTCAAGCTGACATGATGGAGGATATGGTATTCACGTGTCTACTTAATGTCTCTATGTGAGGCGTGACTGGCACCGCAGTGCAAGGTCACAAAATGAAATGGGGCTCCTTAGCCTGCAAGCAAACCATTCTGAAAGCTAATAAAAAACAGTTTTCTGCTTTCCAACTGGCAGACGTCTCATATGCTAAAAACTGAGTGATTGATCTTATCATAAACATGAACATAGCCACATTTAGTCTAACATTCTGGAAATTAGAGCCATTAAACACAAATTAAGCACAGTGCGACCATATACTGTTGTTTCAAAATGATTTTAAAGGACTCCTGAGCTCCCAAACCCTTTGACTATTCCCACACTCTTTGACTATTCCACAACCCTTTGTTTCCCTGCGTTTGAGACTCTCCTTTGTCTCCTCAGCAGAGGAGCCATCTCTGAAGGATGAGGGCAGCAGGGAGTACTTCTGTGGTGAGCAAACATGGATGGTGTATGAGGCTCTGCTCTCTGGGGAAGAGTTCAGCATCAGGACCATCGTCCTTGAGACAGAGCCACCAGCAGAAGCTGAGCTGCACATATGGACCATTGTTAAAGGTATGCTCAAGTTCTGTTGAGCCAAGTATCCAGGGAGGGTCTTTGTTAGGAGTTACCACTGACTCCCACAGTAATGATTTGTAACTTTGCAGGGGGGTTGGAGCTGGATGGATGGATGGATGGATGGATGGATGGATGGATGGATGGATAATTTATAACTCCTCCCTAACAAAACTCGAATGAAAAAATAAAAATATTGGACAATTGTCCCATTTAATGTCTCATAATGAAGTTGCACAAAATGCATTTATTATGAGAACCTTTTCCCACAATGTTTTTTTCCAGAAATTGACAGTTTTACTAGGACATATTTTTCCCCAGACAGTATTATTTTATGTCTAATTTGATTGAACAACATACAAATGAATATGGGTGGAAGACTGACAATTTCTGAAAATGTAGTTAAAAAAGTAAAATTTCAGGGTTTTCCCCTGTCTTGTGTCCTGTGCTGCCCAGGTTAAGCTCCAGGTCTCCCTACCACCTTGGATGAGTAGTTAGAGTTAATTGTTAATTGTTGGTATTATGATTTTATTAAATATAATAGTGCTAATGACAGAATACCAGAAAATCAGCTGGTTTACTGACTCTTCTCCTGCAGCTGACAGTATGTATCAAACCCCTTTGATTGCTATCTTTCGTTTGTTCATTATGAACCTACGGTCCTAAGTCTAACCCCCATCCCCCACTGCCCTGTGTTGTTTCTCTTTCTAATTATTGTGAACCCATCCTTTTGTCCTGTGTCTGGGGGAATGCATCACAGTACGCATATCAGCTGTGTAGGGTGCCTGGGGGAGCGTCGTCTGGTGCCACTGTATACTCAGATATGGATGATATTAAAACAGAGACTAGATTATCCTTGTGCGGGGAGAAGGACAGAACAAATTAAAGAAACCAATTAAAGGGGTTTTTTAAACAGACAATGAGGAAATCTGATTAGTGTATTGGAATCATGAACATATTATATTATCTGGCTACATGACATATGATCAAGTATCTTTGATTTGACTTGCATAACCACGCTAGTAGCCTGATCAACTAAATAGTTGAAAATCTACTCATTCCTGGCACCATGTAACTGGAAGAATGAAATAAAATTTTTAAAAGTTTTCCTAGCAATAGCCCGACCGCAAATTTGACAGTCAGAGACAGAAACTGAAAGTGATTTTGCCAGGCTGACACGTTGATGATATTGTAGATGAAATCTTACAGTAGTATACAGTCTAATACCAGACACTGTAATCCAATAGAGAACATTAGAACTGATGATGCTGACGGGATTAAAAAGACTTCTTGGAGAGTTGGGGATTTAGAACATGGCGTCTGCCTGTCTGATTGGAAACCAGAGTAACTCAATTATGGAGAAATAAACTTCTTTTGTTAGCGAGTGTTTTTTTTTTGTTTATGAATATATAACAGCTTGTTGAAGGTGGGTTTCGAAATCGAGTTCTGAGGATGAGCATGACCAGCAATGACATAGTTTAGATGCCTTGTTGCCCTGAAAGTTCTTCTGTGACGACTAAACACTATACAACAGCTACAAAAAAATGCTGACATTGCAATGCTAAACACAGCTCAGTAGCTAAATCGAGCTACATTAAAGATACGTTAGCTAGCTAGCCACTTTAGGTGGGAAAATAATATGGAATTTACTTTCACTTGTGTTTAAGAGTGCTCTTTTATTTTGTGTCATTATCAATAACAAACAGTTGATACCAAAAGATTTCTGGTTTACATGAGGACAGAAATGGCTTCTTTCTTGATTCCGCTGATGTAGCCCCGCTTCTCAGTACCGAGGTCTGTCATCTTCCAAATAAAAAAAAAATTGAAAAACAAGTACAAGTTCATGGCTGGAGGCTCCAGTCCAGCCAGGGGTCCATTTAAAAAGCGACTACTGACACTTCAGAAGACATGATTTCACCTGGTTAAGATGGCTGCTTTCATTTGTCAAGCAAGACTGAGATAACACTGCATGCTGTTTTTGTATATCAAAGTCCAGTGGATCCTGTTTGTTCTGTCCTAATTCTCTCAGTTCTCAGTGTGATAAATGAACAGAAATTGTGAGGGGAAAATATCTTGGTATTTTGCTGATTACTCCGTGGTTTTCAGTGCTGGATGAAGCACATGGGCATAGATGTACAGCTGTGCTGATAGATTTTTCATGCTGATTTTATGGATCATGTGCTGGTCTTTGCAACAAAGCAGTCATGGAAACAATGTAGGTGACACATATAAATCAGTCCTGCAGCTCCATAAAACAAACCGCCGAGGGGCCTGGGGTGAGAGTGATCGATTTCCCTCGGGACCGTGACGGATTCATGTCAGGGATGATGTTTCCCCGCTTTTGTTTTGTAACTCCTCACCTGTCACGTGGCCTTCCCATTGCTCAGATAGATATCAGATAGAACAAAAATGTTTTTAATGCAGATGTGACTCATATGCCTTAATAGAAAAAGATGCATTGGAATATGTATTTTCAAGTCTATCTAAATTCCCACGTTGTTATAGTTTATATGTGCACTGTACTATGCAGGGTTTATCGACAAATGTCATGATTAACTGAAACCGGCTGTTTTCTTTCAAAACTATGTCGTGATTTTAAAATAGGGATTTTCATAATAAATCTATAGCAGGTGTGTGAAAATCCTGAATGCCTGTTTATATGCTGGTTTAATTGTACCTCATTCCCTGGGCTTAATTAGTGGTAACTGTGTACAGTTTTTTATACTTATGTAAGATTTGTATTTCTACAGAACTGTTACGGTCTAAAGGTGTATCACCTGAATGCAGTTTATAATCGCTTCAGTCTTAAAATGTTCTGTGTATGTCTTTACTGTGTACATAATCAATTTAAAATTTATAGACAGGATTATTTAATTGAAGTTGGAAAATGATCTCCCTATTCACGATTCAATACCCCTGTTCTCAGACAGCTGGAACTATGGTGGTCAAACATGCTAAATGTCTTTCCCATTCTCCATCCAGGGCTTCTCAGAAACTTTCAGATCAAGAAGGTTCCCATGCAGGACTTGCATAAACATGGTGAATTTAAGCCATTGACAAGGACAACGCAGAGTAAGTATTTATTTAAAACCGCTGTAAGATACTTGCACTATAAACATTACATCACACCAATGACAATCAATGTTTGTGAAATTCACATGCTACAAGTTTACTGATGTACTTTAGATTTTCATGCAGTAATGTTTGGTATAAAACTGAAACATCCAAGTAAAAAAAACTTTCTTGTCTTCCACCAGGCCGGTGGAAAATTTTTCGGGAAGGGGAGTTCCAGATCAGCCAAATGTGTGCCGTCCAGACCTGCCTCATGGAACTGGAGGACCTGGTACGGGTTTTATTCCTGGACAGGCCAGAAAAGAGCCACTGCTGAAAGCTGGGCAAGATGGAAGTTAAACAGAAGGAGCCATGGGCCAGAACAGTAACTGCTTTTTAGAGGACAAGTGAAGTTCCCCAGCTCTCTGAGAGAACGGAACCTGTATGGCCGGCCAGTAGTGGAGTTTAATTACGCTTGTCTAAGGCTAAGGACTATCTTTGCTCTTGTCAGTGTTTTGCAATAATAGTCACTTACACGGTCTGTGCCATTCATCTCTTATTTATTAGGGATTGTTAATGTTCCTGAGTGGACTTCTTTCTTTTTTTTTTTTACAAACAGTGAAGCGATATAGTAATATATTTTTTATTAATATTGCTAAAACTAATTATTTAGATTTGACTCTACATTATACATTTCACAGATATTACAGCTACAGTGATTAGTCTGAAAAGAATTAATTCTATTAAATAATAAATCTGAAGTAACAAAGATCAGAGGTCAGATGATATAGACCATGAAAACAGATTGTAAAAACAAGAATATTACATCTGGACATTTTTGCTACATTTTGTCCTGTTTAGGTAATAGGTTCTTCCCGCTTAATGTTATGTTCTGTTCTATATTATGCTAAACATTCTTAAGGATAATAGGTTTCTGACCATAAAAATAGGATGTCCTTTTTTTCAGTTAATATTAAGCATCATACAGTGTAAAGTGTTATCCAGCAATAAATTAAGTTACATGCACAAAAGCATTATACTATGATTATAGTCTTGTTTCTGGTTATTACAGTAATGACTGTAATAAAGAGTCCAGCAGAAACATATGAATGTTAGTTTACAGAGCAGTACATTTAGTCCTGAAGTGATCCTTGCACACCAATTCATATATATTATAAATTATACTGTAAATCATGTATACAGTGATTTACAGTGCTCATTGGGTAGCACTGCTGCCTCGCACCTCCAGGGCTTGGGGTTTGAAACCTCCACTGTGGGGGTGTGTGTTCCATATTCGTCCTGCAGTACAAAGACAAGCATTTAGGCTAATTGGTTTTTTCTAAATTCCCTACTGTGTGTGTGCTCTGTGATGGACTGGCATCCCATCCAGGATGAACCCCAGCCATGTGCCCTGTCATGGACTGGCATCCCATCCAGGGTGTATCCCAGCCTTGTGCCCTGTGATGGTCAGGCATCCCATCCAGGGTGTACCCCAGCCTTGTGTCCTATGCTGGCTGGGATAGGCTCCCCCATAACCACAACTGAAAGCTGGAAGATGGATGAAAATGGTGTTCTAAAATTCACTTTTTTTCTGTACTTTGTTAGAAGACAAACAATATAATTGTTTGCAGTGCTCATGGTAAATGTATGCCAGATATCTGTTTAACAAGAAAATGAAAAGAAAATAACTTGGATGGAAGACACATAGACTAATGATAGAACAAATGAGGCTTAAAAACCCGTGGTGAGTGGGAGTATCCTGAATTAACCAATCAATGCTGGTGATTAATAAGGCTTCAAAATCCGTGATGGGTAGGAGTATCCTGAACGAACCAACCAATGCTGGCGATAGTGATACTCCCACCCACCATGGGTTTTGAATCACGATTAATTGCCAGCATTGATTGGGTTGCTCAGAACAATGAACAGCACGTACTCCACAGTGACTCGACATGCCCAGTGCTGTAGGAAGAATAACACTGTCTGAAGTTTTAACGTAATTTTTATACTCCAGTTGCAGCGTTAGTTATTTATTGACTTCTTCTCCTGCTCATCTAGTTTACAAAAATGATGAAATGATTAAATGATTCAGTCCGGATGATAGGATAAAACTGACATTTGGAGTGAATTAAACAAGCAGATATCTTAATCCGTCGTTGGAGCCTTAGTTTTGAAATGCAGTTAATATTCCTGGAATGCTTCATTATCATTTTGCTGTCTTTAGGGTAAAGTTTTCATAAGTCATCAAAGAAATGTAATTATACCAGAATTTTTAAATGACTGTATCTGGTGAAATACCGTAGGTCTTCTAATATATACACACAGACACACACCCATGCATCTATAATGCACTGCATTATACATGCATATATATATATATATATATATATTCCTATTTCTAGATGTGCTTGGTTGTTACAACTTCTCTGTGCTGACCTGTTTTGCTGTCCTTACCTCAGACTGCGCTTCAATGTTGAATTACGGCCAGTGAGGTCCATTAAAGCGGCAAATGGGTATTCGGGACGGTTGTTTATAGATAGATAAGCCCAGGTCAGCTCAGGTCCATTCTCAAACAGCCACGGCGTCCTTTGTATACGTTGCATAGCGTGCTTTTGGCCAGAAAAGCAATACTCCACACTTAAACTGCCACCTTTTTTGTTCAAAGGCAGAACTGGGGATCAAAACAAAAATGGGGGAAGCTGCCCTAACGGTGATTCAATTACAGCATGTACAAAAATATTGGTGGGCAGCCTTGATATTGAGGACCAGAGCTGCAGTTTAATTGCCAGCCGTGCACAAAGAGGCACTGTACCCAGCCTGCCTTTCCTAGAGCTTCATTTAGCTGAGGGGAGCTCAGCTACAGCAGTACTTTCAGATAGTGGGAAATATTTTCAATCTCAAAAGCACAAATGCCTTTATAATATGTATGAATGGAACACATGGAAATAGGCAGCAGGTATTAAAGGGTGTCAATGCACAGTTTTCAGAGCTTTTTTCTCTTCTTCAAGGTCTGCTCATTTTACTTGAAAGACCTCCAAGTGACTTTGTGCATGACAAAAATAAGACAGAGGCATAAGCTGTAACACCTATAGATGTTCTACCCCAAACCACAATTCTTATTGGTAAACAAACTTTCTGCCATTTATTCAAGTAAAAAGAAGTCCTTCATATTTTAATAACTGGTTATCTCTGGCTAAGCTTCAAAAGATTTGCAGAAATCCGTTGGAATGTCACCACGACCCTCACCAGGAGAAGATGACGATGCTTGAATGTGGCTGTTCAGGAAAATAGCTTTGGTCTGGGGTACTATCCAGGTGTTGTATTTTGAGGTTCTTTCTGAAACTGCCATTGTGGATTTCGGGATCTTGCCCGCTGAGCTATTTTTGCAGTTTTGTGAATGGGAAGACAAAGTTACTGTGGAAGGCTACATGAAGAACAACTACAAGCTTCTCCATAATGCTGTGTAATGTGGACCTGGACTGCAACTGAATGCAATTCTAATTACATTTTTATGTAGCAAATGAGCAGTGAAAAATGCTTTGATCCCTTTGAATAGAAACTGGAAGTACTGGCTGTGGTGGTTTTGTGTGCTGTCGTCTTCGAGATTCTCTCGTTTACGCTTGTCTCAATTTCCCGACAATGGCTCTTCTGAGGAAAACATTGTGCTGCACTTTTCCAGACCTTGTTAGAAGCCAGACTGCTCAGCTGGTTCCAGAAAAGCAGCCTGCTGTCCAGCTACCCCAGATTTCCAAGCTGTTTAGGTCCAGACTGCTTAGATGGACTGAAGGGGTTTTGTTGCTCTTTTCTGATTTTACCCTGTTATTTACAGTGGAGCAGTTAATCACACAGACGTCTGTTTGCACGTATATTGGCAACAGCTACAAATGCGTTGGGTTTGTAGGACATCCCACGTGTCTTATAAAGGTCATAATAAAATGTGACGTTCCTGTCAGTTCCAAGTGGAAGGAAATGGATAACCGTGTGTTAAAATAATTAAGTAAAAAAAGTCCAATTATATTAGAACACAACTCAAAAATGTTAAATCTCAAAGCTGAAAGGCAGCTGTCAGTTTTATGGTTTCTGGCTGCCAGCATTGTGTTTCACTAATTTGGTCACAGTTTTACGTGATAATATATCATCTTTGCAGCACCAGCTTTTGGCAGAATGTCTAACCCCAATGCACATTTTGTGCTGATGAGATCAGAAATCAGAATCTGGTTTTGTGGGTGTCCTGGGTACAGAGCTATAATTTTGCGTTGAGGTGCTGAGAGTCCATGTTTTCAAGCTTGCCTCTGTGTTATGATGCAGTCACAGTAAGGCTGTTAAATTAAAGGGCAAGAAGTAAACATGGGTCAGAATTTCTGGTTTTACATTTGTCATTAAAATAATACGTCATTCAATCAATGACTCAATATATTATATGAAGATATGTTTTTTCATCACTTCTAGCAGCTTCTGTATCCAGAAACCCGACACCTGGCATCTGAATGAGGGTGAAGGACAGCTGTTCACACATGTTGATGTTTCTTTCATTTCATTGTTTCTATTTATTTTGCTAGGCTTCCTGCACTGGATAACTGGATTTGGACGATGGATGGATTTATTTGCCTGACATAAATTTAGAGAAAAGTATTTTTAAGTATCTAAATCTAATTTCAGGTCTATAAATGAAACCAGTTGAACTGGTTGGTGGCTAAAATGGTGCTGCAAGTGATGTTATTTGTTCTTCATAATGTCACAATTCTCATGGTTCTCCTCATGATATCATGATTCTCATTAGTCTCTTCATGATTTCATGATTCTCATGATTGTCTGCATGTCACGATTCTCAAGGTTCACCTCATGATGTCACGATTCTCATGATTCTTCTCATGATGTCATGATTCTCAGGGTTCACCTCATGATGTCACGATTCTCATGATTCTTCTCATGATGTCATGATTCTCAGGGTTCACCTCATGTGTCATGACTCACATGGTTCTCATCACGATGTCTTAAACAGGAAAACCACGGAAAACCTCCTGGCCATGTATCATGTATCATTTAAATAATAGACAGTGATTGATCCTACCTATATATTTACTATGAAATGAATTGCAAAAACGTCACAGAAGACTCATTTATACACAGGAATATCCATTAACAGCTAGATGTGCATAGAAATCTTATTTCAGGAAAGTAGGACTTATTTAATAAGATAGGGTTTAATAATAGTGTCAACATTAATATATAATTTGTCGTGTTCTTAAATCCTTTGCAATGTCACACTTAATTCTATTTGAAAGAAATATGAATGGATATACATAAGCAACAAATCAAGTCTCTGAATCATGCAGAAAATACATTTTCTTTCAGTATTAGGTCTAGGCCTTTGGAAACCAATCACTTTTTACAGAATATCAGAATCAGAATATCTTTATTGTCATTGTAACGAGTACAACGAAATTAAGTGCAGTCCCTGTGTCAGAG
>JAACJT020022943.1:0-28325 GCA_009936485.2 Gymnarchus niloticus | reverse complement strand
ATTGTGTGGACCACAACAAATTGTGGCAAGTTCTTAAAGAGATGGAAGTCCCAGACCATCTTATCTCTCTCCTAAGGCCTCTATCTCATACCCAGAAAAGGCCACTTTTGCAAAGTATCTAATATTCATTTGTAAAACCATACTTTAAGCAGCACTTGGCACTTTCAGACATATGCTCAAAGTGTGTTGCTCAATTTTTAAAAGAAAAAAAGCTTTTAAAGCACTACTTAAATGAGCCAATGAGAAAACCAGAAGTGTATCAAATATCAAATCAGAAATGAATCATGCCAGGGTTTGACCTACCTTCTTTAGAAGCAGCTGAGTGCCTCCATTACTTACATGCCTGATTACATTTCATTCTCTAATTTAATTGCTTAGCAACAGCTTTAAATCATGCCAATTGAATACATATTTTATATTTTTTAAAGCTTATGAAAAAGAATTGGATATTTTATACGCTGTTATTTTTAGGCCCATATAGTTGCTATTATATTTCTTATGAATTTGCATTTGAAGCAAGAGAATATTTCAAATAAAATTGTGTTTCAGTGAATCACATGACAGATCAAGGTCCGGTTAATGGTATCTGCCGAAGCCTACCAGCAGACTGATTTCAGTACGTCCATAAATGCAGTGGTGAGAAACTTTTGGAAAACTAAATGTAAGCTAAGGAGAAGCCTGAGAAATAACGACACCCCCCCCCCCCATCCAGAGACGTCAGCAATCTGCTGTGTTCAGTCATCTAGCAAAGCCACAGCAAAGGAGTGAAAAGAAAAACACGAGTTTGCATCAACAGTAATAAATTACCTTGAAAAGCTTCCAACTAAATCAGTGTCCTATCCTGCAGAACAAGCCCA
This sequence comes from Gymnarchus niloticus, assembly GCA_009936485.2. Lineage (NCBI taxonomy): Eukaryota > Metazoa > Chordata > Actinopteri > Osteoglossiformes > Gymnarchidae > Gymnarchus > Gymnarchus niloticus. The sequence continues at coordinate 27,468 of JAACJT020022943.1, read as the reverse complement.
TTCACGGTTTGCTGTAACTCTAGGAGACTGAGATGGGAAGACCCATTTCAAAACTTGTCTCAAATATTACAGGCTTCACATCTCTCAATTGAGACATTTTTTCAGCCTCTGTTTCAAAAAGCTGAACAAAAATTACCCCCACTAAACTCGGAGAAAGAGGCAGAATTTTACAGCAGAAATACGACCCTGTTCCTTTTGCAATAAACAACAAAGCGGTTACTAAGGAAATTGAGCTCAGTAGTGCACCCAGGTTTCTTTAGTCTCGCTTTCTTTATTATGTTGGTCTGAAGCAGGCAGTGCTGACATATGTACCTGTCACAGCGCTAATTATGAAGTATCAAAAAAAAAAAATGGCCTAACTGGAATATGTAAAAAAAAATACCTGAATATTACTTACATAAATCATTGTAGCTACATGGGAGAAAAATAAGGACAGCAGACTGAATTAATTTTACATGGCACCAAGCCTGGGAATCATTTCTGCTGAATCAGAATGCTGTACTTGAGGCTGTTATTTGAATTTTACAATGCTAATGGAATATAAAAGTTCCAGTCATGAACAACGGGGAAAACATTCTTTAATTCTCATGTTTACTGCATGGTGATACAACATATAACCAGTCAACTAAAAGATGGTCTCTGCCCACTGATGGACTGGCATCTAGCATCCTATCCAGAGCGTTTCCCTGCCTTGCACTATGTAAGATGGATGGATAAAAGATACATCTAGTTAAAAAAAAAAAAAAAAAAAAAAAAAAAAAGCACCCTTATTAGGGACAAAATAAATACAAAGAAATAAGAATATGTATATAGATGAGGAAAAACTCGAGGTGGAATTAGGTATTTATATTTCTTTTATACAAACTTTATCGATTTTAATTTAATTCAATAAGGTGTTGATGTCATGCTGATGTCACCGGCATCCTCATTAATAAGCTTTGAGGATGATGGCTTCAATTAAAATGTAATATTAGAAACAGTTCTTAATTACTCCAAACATGCCACCTTCTAGTCTCTAATTTCTGTTTTGTACTTTGCTTTTAAAAAAAAAAATAAAAAAATCACCTCTGAATGACATGTCATCATCCAGCGAAATGCATAACATTTTTAATTTGGTCAAACTGCCATTAAGGAGAAGAGCTACGAAAAAAAAATCGAAACGGAACTGAAACAAAAGGTTGATGAAAATGCTATGAAGAGGTCATTTTCAAAATGACTGCCAAATACCATTGACGTTCCAAGCGACAGACTTTCAACTCAAACTGGCAAGAATTCAAAACATTTCAAAACCTGCTGTTTAATACAAAGGAAAAGTTATGATGGGGGCACCCAGTTTATAACAGCTAATTATTAACGTAAACGAGCTGAACAAAAACAGACGGCTCAGTAAATTAGCTCGTATGGCTAAGAGAGGCAGAAAGCGCCCCGTCTGCGAGAAAGACACTTACAGCTCAACTGTAAGTCAGCGCTCATAACAGCGTGATAGCTTAAATTACACACAGTGGTGATGAAAGCACTGGGCCGTTCCGATGTGATGGGCTAACCTAGCTACGAGCTACACCCGACCACCTCACTGCACGGCAACCACACGGCTGTCTATGAGAGGAGCAGCATCCCTCTCAGGGCGTCTGAATGCACAACTGAGGACTTGGCAAAAATTAAGCTCAATGGATATTTATCTGGGCTCTTTAAATATTGAAATGTTGCAACATCATAGAAAACATTTTTGCCTCAGCAGTGCAACTGATTAATGGAGGGCAACACTGATAATTACACAAAGGAATAGAAAAACTTAAATCTAGTAGTAAATACTTCTTTCTTCCAGGAATTACCACCTTACCATGATGGAGGGATCTGAGTGTCCCAGTCATCCTACGAACTATGTTGTCGGGACCAATTGCCCCTGGTAGGGTCTCCCAAGACAAATTGGTCCTAGGTGAAGACCCAGCCTAAGAATGATTCAAATACCCTTTTGAGAAACAAACAAAAAAAAAAAAAAAAAATCAGGTTCTTGGACACCTCACCCGGAACAAGGATAACGGGGTCTTGCCCTAGAACCAGGCCTGAGGGGGGATCTCGCCAGCGAGCGCCTGGTGGTCGGGCCTTTACCCATGGGGCCCCGCCAGGCACAGCCTGAATGCAACATGTGGGACCGCCCTCCTCTGGGGCCACCACCTGAAGGAGGAGTCACATGGTCACATGATACACAATAATACAGCTACAAAATTGATCGACCTATGGCTGAGGGCACTCTGGTGCCAGGGTAACTTATGAACACCATTGTACTCGAACAGTCATCATTATGGGCAAACTGTGACTAGCACAGAAGTCCTGTTGGCTTAAACAGGCTGCGACCTCCAACTCGCACTGGGGTGATTTGCAGCTCAGTGCGGCATGACCATGATGGGAACTCCAAATCTGAGTCCATGGTCCTCAGCCAGAAGAGGGTGGATTTGCTGCCTAAAGTGGAAGAGTTTTAAAATCTTGGGGTCTTATTCAAGAATAAGAAGAATGGTGGGGGAGATGGGCAGACCCAGATAAAGTGGTGGAAGATGAATGAATGAATGGATGAATGAATGAATGAATTCTTTCAGGTTTTTTATTTGTCCTTCCAGTATTTTAGTATTTACGCAATTTGAGGACATTAACATTCAGGGGTATACTGCTTGGAGACAAATTGGCTAAACTGCCTGTTGCTTAAGGGTTTGTCATTATGACTTACAGGCTCAAATTGAAATTGAAGAGCCATTATATTGACACAACTGGCAAAGCTTACTTTAAAGTTTAACCAATATTTACGAACAGCCCCAAGGAAATCTGAAACTCCGGAAGTTTAAGTTAAATAAGTATTTGCATAAGCAGGAACAAAAAAAAAAAAAAAAAAAAAATCACTGAACATGGAATGACAAAAGGTCATCGATAAACTTATGCACTGTCATGCTCCTCAAAACATTCGTACACACTCCTAACCACATGGCAAGGGGATTTATCCTGCTGGAACCAACCTGTGCCACCGGAACAGACACTCATCATGCAGAATGGACAAGTGGCCTTGAGCTTCTGGTTAGCTTATGCCAGTCCTTTTATATGGCCTCTCTGATTTGTTCCTTTATCGGTGCGCCACTTGGCTGTGGTAAAGAGCCAGTTGTTCTACTGGGGGTGGTGCCTATGTTGTGGCTGATCGGTGTGTGTGTGTGTGTGTGTGTGTCACTTTTTGAGGCACTCAGAGATACAGTGAAGGCTGAAAGAGATTCCGTCTACCTGCAGCAACCCAAGGTGTGTTACCTAGGAGAACCGTCATCATGGCCTCTGAGGAACACATGCAAGAGTCTTTAGTGGATGCAGTGCAGGTTCTACTCCACTGGGAGATTTCATACACGAGTTTTATGGATGCTGTCAAAATTTAGTGGGCAAAGCATACGAAATGTTTAAAGGCCTTGGATTTGATGATTAAGAACATGGGTGTTGTCTGTAAACAAATGAAACCACTGCAGCATGTTGCATGGTTAAGACATCAAAAACTCAATATCTGTATACTAAAAATTGTAACTAATTTAATACACAAAAACAGTGAATTGTCATGGTGGGGGGGGGGGCATTTTATAGATCTAAAAGTCACATCTAATCAGAGCCAAAACAACTGTTACACATTAAATATCATTTTTATGGTACCATAGGCCATGCATCTATTGTTCTAGAGGGTGAGATACACACAACTAATGACACATAATCTACTCAAATGGTATAAGTGAGAGAGTTAGCCATTTGGTGACAACGGAATGCTAAAGAAAAGATTTAAGACGATCTTTTTAAGCTTGATCATAAGGCATTATGGATGCAATAATTAATGGTCTGAATATGTTTCATGGAATCCATCCCATTTTTACTCATGCAATTTTCCACAATGTGCAATTTTATTGGAACACATCTGTTACATTTTAACTGAAACATCCATAATGTTTAAACTTTTGTTAGTCATAAAATTCAAAACACCACTGAACGACAGTTAATGGGCTATTCGCTTGCCTTGCAGTCAGAATGCACAGGCAATTAAGAATTCTAACAACACACAAAGCAATTTACAATATGATAAACTATTACCAAATGTGTGTTTTAATGTCAGAAATACATGCAAGCTTCAAGTGAAATGTAATAAAGATGAATTGTCCTACTAGTCTTAACGAGGATTTCTGGATGAACCAAGCCTAATTCTGCCGAATGAGCCAAAGCAACACATTATCCACCCACATATTTGTGTGTAGAACAGGAGCAGGAGCCCTTAATGAGGTGCACTGGTGCATGATCTCCCAGGGAAACAGGAATAACAAATAGCGGCCATGAAGAAGCCCCTTCCATATCGGTGACCAAGCAACCTGGATGGAATATTACAGCTGTCCAACTGGCACAGTAGTCCAACAGCTGCACACAAGACCGGAATGTTGGGTTGGCACCCCATTCAAGGTGTCTCCTGCCTTGTGCCCTTAGCTACCTGGGATGTGACCGTGCATAGAACAGGATAAGGGGTTTCTTATGATGAACGGCAGCCCTGGATAATAGCACTAATACCAATTGTGAGCTTACAACAGGCACAGTCACACATAGTAATTTAGAGCCAAAATACAGCAGTAATTACTTGGGAGGTCAAAAATGACATACGAGATTCTGTACACTTTACAAGCGCTCTGTTCACTGTGGATAGTAGAATAATTTACCCAATGACTCCTTTCTTTTGTTAAGATAAGATTACAGTATCAAATAAATAGGCTTATTAAAACACACAAAAAGCTGTATGGACTGGCTTCCAAAATCATGTCCAATATCTGCGTAGGTTGAGCTCAAACGAAAAAAAAAGGCCAAACAAATCAATCAAAAACACAGCCAAATCGTGAACAGTCTGGAAAAATCATATTATGACACACTAGGAATCATAGCAAAGATTTACTATTACACTATAGTCTTTACCACCACAAACAAAAATGAATTAATCGGTAAACACAGAATCATGTGCTAAGCAGCAATGAGATGGATGGTTTTGGCCATTAATGTAGAGGAATTTAAACTGGATTGTTTTAAAGAGTAACATCTCAATATTTGCAGAATATTAACTATTTTACAAAGTATTTAAGCCAACTAACTACCAGGGACAGAGGAAATTCTGGATGCAGCAAGAATAGGAATCAACATAACCTGCAAATCATGCATTTACAACCCTTTTCATCGACAGAGACTAAGCGTGACTGGAAGCCTGAATGATGAGATGCTGGGGAATTTGTGTTATTTTCCAGCTAGTGTTTAAATTAACCTTGATTTTCTACAGTGGAATGAGCGACACCTGAACCATGACTTGGAGAAAAAACCAAATCTTAAGCGTAGCATATAGGCCTACTCTATCATGTCAAATCTAAATGTCGCTGTTTTTATTAAGGCAAATGTCAAAGAGCGGAGCCTCTCTCTGTTCTGTAGTGGCTTATTTAATATTTACCCTCCAAACATTATCCAACAGGCATCGTAGCCACCAATAACCTCACTCAACTTTCTTTCTGCATTGGATGAGGATAATCACCAAAGTGAATAGTTTATTTGACCATATGAAAACAGTATTCACTGGCAAAAAAAAAGAAATTAAAACACAAAAATGCTCAAAAGGCCAGCAACATGGAAATTCAAAACTTATAGCTAATCAGGGCAAATGAACTCTATATATTCCTCAAGACTGTTCTGACTTCATCAAAAAAACGGCTTGCAAACAGCAGGTCATTTATATGATAAACAAAAAAACGAAAAGGCCAGGTCGATCCGCACACAGTTACAGACGGACACCTACACGTAATGATCTGAAGATGGGAAAGAGAATTGACCAATGCCATGCTGGACTTAGAGGTGCTCGCCTCACTCTACTGGACACCCCATCACAGACCGATATCACTGCAAGGCTCACAGGCTCATTACGGCACAATCTGGCCTAGAAAACCCTGAGAGAGCTGATAGCAGCATCGCTGAGCATACCAAAGATATCCATGTGACTGATAGCAGCTGACTCCACCTTGTCACATGACGGTGCTTCCCCACATGGCAGAAAAGTAGTGAGTGGGTATCTAAGGTGCTCCCCGCTAAACTGACTCAAACGTGCTGCAGAGGAGGACTATCGAAAGGAAGACGGATCTGTCATCGCTACATTGGCCACTCGGAACGAGAGGCGAGTCAAGGCAATCTAGACGGAGCAGAAGCTGGGAAACAGAAGGAAGGTTTTGAGTCTACCACTTTGGACCTCTTGTACTATAGCTATTTGTTGGCCAGACTGAAAAAAGGCAAAATTATAACAATGCATTCAACCACACGACAGGGAAGACCTAATTTTGGAAGATCTCCCGAGTGTGGAACAATCCCGTTGAAGCCTTCAAACTGTGTTCCCCCTGACTGCAGGTTTCCATGGTGATTAATTAGAGAAGTGGCTTCAAATCCCATACACATACCCCTAGTAACAGGAGCTCAGATGGTTCAGTATGTCAAAAAAAAAAAAAAAAAAAAAAGGATTCGCTTAATTCCGCCAAATGACTCTCTCTTAAAATAAAAGATGAAACTTGGGAAGCTTCTGAATACAACAAATTTCTTACAATGACTGCATTCTCACATGTAAACAAACTTCCATTTCCCCTTGAACCTCAAAGCCCCTGACACTCAGGCATGTAGACTGACAGGAAACCTCATCTGTCTACTTATTCAACATTGATAAAGAAAAACGACACGCGGGGTGAAAACACTAGACCTACACCCATAGCAAAAAATAACTCCTGTTCCAGCACCTTACACTTGCCTCTCCACAAGCAACAAATTTAATTCCCGGCTCTCAAAAAAAACGTTGATACAGACGGATGTAATGGGACAGCATCGATCCTGAACTGCATGGCCACGGTCAGGGATGAGGGAGAACGGATTCCAGGTTTTGCTGTTTAACAATCTTCCGCAGTTTTGTTTGGGGGGGAATCTGCAAATTAACTAAAAAGTATAAATCGATCTATTTCAAATTTTTCAATACTTCAAGAATGAGAACAGCCAATGACTAAAATTTCAATCCCCTAAAACGTTTGCAATGAAAGCGAGCTTTTGGATGCAACTGCGGTGAATGAGTCCCTCAAACAAAGGGAGACGACACGGGAGAAACAAAGGCTAGCATTTTTGTTTGTGTGACCCACCGTTAAGTCAGCCTGCAGCTTAAAACACAGCATCTGCTACCCTGTGGGAAAGCAGGAAAGACAAAAAAAAAAAAAAAAAGGTGGACAGAAAGACCAGAAAAGTACAGGAAAGACAAAACCCGCAGGGAATGCAGGGGATCCAGCACAATATAATCTTTGGCTTTAACTCAGCCAGCACCCCAAGTGAGTTTTCTGAATAAGGTTTTGATTTGTATTCATTATGGGGGAAGGGGGGAAAGAACACTCCTTCACCCAAAAGGTGACATCACAGCATAATGACATATTCCACAGCTTGCTTAATATAGCCTTGCATCTTGTTTGAATGGCAACAATCCAAAAGACAATTTTGGAAAATGACGAGATATGCACCCCTGAAAGCTTTCACAGTAATATTTGCTTTTTGAACATTGGCCTAGCTCTCCCACTGATACACACCTGCCCCTGGCTGTTTAACAGCCTTTAAGAATGTCTTCGAGGAGTACTAACATTGATGTGCCTGACATCATGAAGGCCACCACATACGTTAGCCACATATCGCTGACAAAGGCAATCAGAGATACTCTGCTTATTTCACGCTGTGAACAGTCTGCGGCGGAGAGGAACACACAGAAACAAGGAGCTACCCAAGAATCGTCTGCGGCTGAAAATTTCATTCTCATTACATGCTCTGCACTTCAAATAACTGGTTGACTGAGCCAGTGAAGTTCTGGCAAAACAGAATCCTTCATTCAGACTTTAGTGCTATTCTAAGTACTGCAAGAAAGTTAGACGCACAGTGAACACTTTAGTGCCATAAGGCATTTTAATTCCTTTTTGAAGTTATAAGAAAAGTACACTGCCCATCATTGAGGCAGAGTGGGACACTAGTTTTGAGCAAACCCCACTGACCTCCTCCTGAAGCCCTGTGTTGATTTCAATGGCGAAAAGGAGGCCAATCGTAATGAACCTTCCCAGAAACAGATGGCATGCAAGTGACAGAACGGAGTCAGTCAGGCACCGATGGTAGCCAATCACACGCGAGAACGACACGGCAGCCCTGCCCTGCCGGCGACTTCGCAGGTGACCGCGGGCTGCACTTTGTTCCCGCTGCAAAAAACACGGACACTCGGCATGCTCGTTGACTTTCTGGCCCCGAGTTTCCACTGCATATGTGGAGGTTCAAGCGGCTACATACCGTACACTTGCTGCTTTTCAGCAGGTGATGCCAATCTTCAGGAGTGTGACCACCAGCTTTTCCCCCAATAATGCCAAAAACCGCAAAAATTTTAAGCTGGGGGGGGGGGGGAGATCACCCATCCCAAAATCTTACTGAGTTGGGGTTGATTTCAGTTTCAAACTACACAGGCAACACCACCCACCTCCATCAGAACTACACGTAATACACATTAAAGGGAGTTTGAAGACATTAATGCTGACGTTCTCAAACCTTAGAAATGCCATTTTTAATGGGACTAAACTATTACAGTCAGGTAGTTCCATATTTCCATAGCAAAAACCTCCACTGTAAAGCAGACCACAGAAATTCCATTATGGACTGAAGCTGCTGTCTTCAGTTGCTGTAATAGCAAATTAAGTAAAAACTGGAAAAAAAGGTGAACAGGAAAACCAGGGAACTTGGCAGATGTCAAATTTGATACTGGCCATTTTCATAATAGTATCATTTATTAAATGTATAATATCTCACCGAGAGTTTATTCTCCCTCCTAACCATTAGAATTATTAATATCCTCTTTAACAATCTGCTTGTGTGCTCCAAACTGGTTTTGACACTCCCAGTTTCTTTCAATGAGGGAATAATCAGCACTGCCAACAGCACTGAAAGCTTCTCTACAAGACTATGATACGAATCTCTTATTTATGGTGAAGAAAAATCCAATCATAAAAGCAGAATTGGCCGGCCCAGAAAGAGACCATTCCCCCCCCCCCTATTTTCTTTTTGACAGGAGCAGCTGGGTCTGCAATTGAAACAAAGCGGACAGCGCATCATCTGGAGCGGGAGGCCACAGGGAGAGCCTGGGCTCCACAGGCAGGACAGCAGGGTATCACCATCTGCGCCTCGCGGTCTCAAACGTCAACGCATTCCTGGCTGTGCCTGAAGTCGCAGTTAACGTTTTACCAAAACGGCATTTCTGTGAAGACTGAACTCAGACTACTGATCAGATGCCTAGATTAACTAGCTTGATAGTAAACAACTCCGTCCCCCCACACCATTCTGTCAATTACAAGGGAGGATGAACTGACACCAGCCGAGGTCTTGCTTTCAGGGTGAGAACCGTGGGGGATGTGGAATTTACTGTGCTCCAAGCGGATAGACAAAGATTTACAAAACAGGCCTCGTCCAACGCTGTAATCCTGTGATGCGGCAGGCAACCCGCAGAGCATAAGAGACGGAATAATCTGATAAATCCAAGTTCACAAAAAATCTGAAGACTGAAAAGGGATTCTGCAAACCAGAAGAGTGAGAATTGGCTACATGCTGCGCCAAAACATGCATGTGCAATTTCCAATGCACAATGAGTGTTGGTTTGGAGGCATTAACTCTCTGATGGTCACAATTACGAGTGCCATCACGAGGTGATCAGGGGCAGCCTTACAGGCTGATCAGAAGTCTTCCCAGTACCTCGACGGCTCTTTTGAAGTATGAGTACTTCCCGCAAGATCTCAAGTAATACAGAGCTGTCAAAAAACCATAGGATGCAAAATAAATGACCTTCGAGTCAAGACCACAGACCAGAGAATGTTGCATTTTTCAGCATTCAGCCAGTCGGTAGAATATTCAGTTGCATGCACACACATGGAGAATCACTACCGGTGAAGCATTACACAATACATGTGACTTATCAAGGGGTTTTCAAATACATCCGATAACGAGAAAAATAATTTTATCAAGATTAAATTCCAGCCTGTTTCACTGCTGATCTAGCAGTTATTGCCACATCAAATACATCATTATAAAAATACAAGTACCCAAGGAAACAAACTTCCTAAATGCATTACCATCCTGCTTCTCTACTCTACATTTAGTCACAGATCGTGGTATTCACCAGCTTACCTTTTCGAATCTCTGAAGCAGAATACGCAGACAACTATCATAAGGGGAGACACGGCTGCAAACACAGTGGGATAACTGGGGTAACACTGATTCTCAGCCACACATCAGATGCGGTTCGTTTTGACAGTCAGCAGATCCACGATGCGGAGAGGATACGCTTAACCTCTAGCTGGTAGGGCATTTGGGAAGGCAGCTACGGGTTCATAAAAAGCCAATAATATTGACTGGAAACCTTTAAAGTTAGAAAGCCTGGATGAGGAGCTCCAGTGTGGCCAATGTAAAGGCGAAGGAACCTGAGAACCTGTTGTGGAGGCCTAGAACAGCGGCTGCCAAGCAACAGGCATCCCACCCAGGGTGTACCCCAGCCTTATGCTACCTGGGACATGCTCCAGGCCCCCCAAAGACCCTGACTAGGATAAGCTGTTGGAAGACGGACGGATTTACTGACCGTGCTGCAAACACACTGGGATGTTCTTAAATGGAGCTAGACTGATGTTAGATTGATGGATAACTTCACCAGTTTAGATCAGTGTTTCTCTGAGTGGCGAATATGGGATGGGTCGCCATGTGTCCGCTGTCATTGTGGTTTTCCTCTTGGTACCAAGACTGCTATCTGGGTCCTCAGATTAAAAAGCTTAAGAACCCTTCATTTAGAGGAATTGATGGCTAAATATTCTGATTATACACTGCCTGGCCAAAGAAAAAGTCACTGTTTCAATTTAAATAAGCAAATACAGTGCTGAGCCTAGACCAGACCGTTGGCTCTTAAGTAAAGTTATGCAGCAATAAAATGAAATCAGCTGAGTACCTGAATCTACTGAATGACCAGGTTATCCCATCAATGGATTTTTTCTTCCCTGACAGCATGGGCATATTCCAGGACAAAAATGCTAAGATTCTTCAGGCTCAAATTGTGAAAGAGTGGTTCAGGGAGCATGAAGAATCATTTTCACACATGAACTGGCCACCACAGAGTCCTGACCTTAACCCCACTGAATGTCTTTGGGATGTGGTAGAGAAGACTTCATGGAGTGATTTGACTCTCCTGTTGTCAATACAAGATTAGATGAAAAATGAATGCAAATCCAGGATGAAAAAAAAAAAAAAAAAAAAAACACGTTGAGACATTGCATGAGCTCGTCCAAACAATGCCAGGACGAAAGCTCCTTAATCAAAGCTAAAGATGATCAAACGAAAGACTGAAGTGTGTGACTTTTTATTGGCCGGGCAGTGTATATAATTTTTATGCACAGCAGCACAGCATCACCCTACTCGTCGTCAAGGAGGCAGAGAGCTGCTCGTTTAATACTTTGGATCGCCGTCCAAGAGCAAATATGATCACATGATGAAAATGATTTAAATTCACTGACGCCAACTCTAACATTGATTATAAAAAGCAGAAGATGCATCTCAGTAAGCATCCAGTAATGAAGAAATAAATCGAAAACAAGACATCTCAGATACTCAATTTTGGCACGATCACCTGACCATGCTTAGAGCACGTACTGAGCTAATCAGTCTGCTGTTTGCAATATTTGTACCCTCATCTACATGCCGAGCTACAATTACGCATGCAAGTATTTCACATTAGAAAATGAGGGGATGCTGGCACTGACTGTGAACAGGGGGCGGTTACTAGGCCTTTTTTCAGCCAATGCATTATGGGAGAGAAAACGTGAAAAGCACATTTGGCTGGCATCAGCAGTGTGCTTCTCCATACAGGAGTGGAATCACAGCTTCCATGCTAATTGCGACAGATCAGTTGCTCTGCCAGACACGGCGTATTTTTTCCCTTCTAATTGGTCAAGCTGGCCAGACGTTCCCTGATTAAGCTTGAGGCACACTAAATCTAATGCTCACCATACCATGACAAACCCCAGCAAGATGGTTCGCTTTAGCACCACGGGAGCATCTCCAGGCCGGCTGGCAGACAAAAATGATCTGCATTATTATTTTAGGGATTTATTTTGAAATCTTACCTCCTCTGTGTCCTGATCTTCTACTTGGAAAACATCTCTCCGTTTAACGGTCAGCAAGTCAAGGTCTTTCATATCGTCGTCTTCATCGATGGCCTGACCCAAAACTTGATCCTCGGAATCTCCCTCGCTGTCGGAGACGCCCCAATTCTCTTCCTCCTTCGAGTAAGAGGGCTTCACCTCTTCCTCGCTGGGCTGTTCTCCAGGTTTACACAAAGCGTCGGGTACAGGAGGGACCGCGCTGCTCTTCGCTGGCTCCATGAGGGCGAGCTTTTCTCCTCGCAGCTGGGCCCTGAAGCACTCCAGCTCCTCCTCCGAATCGCCGTCTTGGCCGGCAGTGAGCTGAGCCTCGGCATCTTGCTTCTGCTGTCTGGCCTTGTTCAGAAAGCGCACCCTAGGGGCCACAGCCAGCCCCAGGGAGCTACAAGGTGAATAAAAAGAGGGACCTTCAATGCAGCGATCTCTCAACTGAGAGAAGAAAGGTGTGGAACTCGGTAACTGGCAGCCAGAGGTGATACTGCTCAGACCTTCATTGCAGCTCCGAAGACACTTTTACATCACATACACACATTTACATTGTGTACACACACACTTTTGCCTCCGCAGCCACTTCAAGGGTAAACAAACCGTTCATTTGGGGAAGTTATTCTGCAAACCACCGCTGTTCTGAGTGGCTGTTTTTGCACTTGTCATTCACCACCGACATCTCATTAACGAGACGCTTTTGGCCATGGAAAGGGATGGTTTTTGTTTACTCCCCTGCTTTCTGGGAATTCTAGACAGTGTACCACATAAAACTCCCAGGAGAGTGATTACTTCTGAGATGCTGCAACGACCACATATGGCACTGTGCTCAAAAATCGCTTTTATCAGGCATATTAGTCATTGCAATGCATTGTCAAACAGTAAGGGAACATCTTGACCATGTCTGCCTGCTGTATATATTCAGATACAGCCACATGACTTCCTGTGTGTGTTAACAAGCAGAGGTACCTAATAACCTGGAAACTGAGGGTGTGTCACATACAAACGTGTATGTATTCCTAACCTTGTGGGGACCTTCCATTCGTTTCTATGGGCAAGACCCTAGTCCTAAGTATGATAACCCTAAACCTTACTCAGCCCTACCTTTTACCGTTATTATCCCAAGAAAATACAAGACTTTGGCTCTTTTGGTTTTTTGATTGCGTTGACCAACTTTTATAAAATTGAGTTGATCCCTTGTGGGGACACGAAAAAGTCCCCACAAGACAAAAAAATAAATAAATAAATAAATAAATATAACAGGTTTTCATTCCTTGTGGGGACATTTCATGACATAAAACACGCCCACACACAAAGAAATGCCAAAGAACAGCAAAGACAAAGAGTGTGGTTAAACACACAAAAAAAGCAGTTATGACAAATATCGGGGGGGGGGGGCAGATAACTGAAGAAGGCAAACCTGAATTAATTGTGTGGGAAGGGAACAGAGAGCAAGCAAACCTCAGGGAAGTTAAGCGTAGTGCTTGAATACTACGATGAGAAACAACAGCGTGGCTTAGGGGCAGCAGAGAAACCGAGGCAGAACCTTCATAGACATGTGACATCTGGCTATGCTAGATGTTCAGGAATCTGTTCTAAACCCCCATAGGATTAATGGCTACTTTCCAAGTGATGACAACCCAGCGTGTCAATTTGAAGAAAAGACTTAAACTGAAATCACCATAAAGCTACTAAATATACATTTAGCTTTCAACAAAACAAGAGGTCTTCGCCTCGCCCGCAGGACTTGGGGCAGCTAAATTTCACGGCAAATACCCATTAGCAGAGGCGGGAGACACAGCACCAGCAAAGCCCCGGCTGGAAACGAAGAGCCACAAAGTTGTAGTCCCCAAGGAGGTGGGAGGGTTCAGTGTCTGATTATTTCGTTTTTATGGTGTTATAGAAGTACAGACAAAGAGCCGCACAGCTCACAAGCTGTTTGTTGGACACCGCTGGTTTAGCTCATTTCCACTGTAGGGTGCCTAATATGATCAGAGTGATTCACAGCAAGCAAAGAAAAATTATAAGCTTACTTGTAAGCTCTGGGAATAATTCACAGGTTCAAATCAAACAGGGTGGCTAACACAGCCTAGTCTGCTCCCCCATTAAGAGCCCTGTCTGACTAATCTCCACTACTTAACTTTTCTACCCCTTGCTGTTGCCACTGACGTACTTTTGCGACCAAGAGAAAACGGGCCAGTTTCTCAGCCTGTCTGTGCTACAGTCTTGGCCAATCATGACAGAGAGGCACACTGTGCTTGCATTACAACAGAGGCATGTACGCTTTGGGCTGGGATGCAGTCTGAACCCGTAGACTGAAAGTAAACATATAAGTCTGAACCCGTAGACTGAAAGTAAACATATAGAGGCTTGTACAGAATTGCTTCACAGGAGCCATGACATGTAGCTACTGTACCTGTACAAATTACCCATGTAAGCTCCCACAAAACATGAACATTCAACCACAGCTGATGACATCATCCATGCTGCAAGCCAAATTGGGCCGCATTAAAAAAAAACTCCTCTCCCTCCCACACAGCGATGGCACAAGGACCTGTATTAGGCATTTTGATTATTGTATTTTTAGGCCTACGCACTTCATGCTTTCAAACGATCTCCTGCCAGCCCCCCCCAGCTCTCACTCGGCCAGGATGTAGCGTGCCAAGCAACTGAGCAGAATCTCTAACACAGAACTCTCACCGGTGGACCTGGCAGCTTAAAGATAACTCGGGTGGCGATCCGACTCACTTTGCGTATTCCTGCAGCGGTAGCTGAAACACGTCGAAGACGTCCTTGTTCTTCATCAGGTAGACGGAGCGCAGGTAGGAGACGAAACACTGCAAGAACGACAGAGCAGAGCCACAACTTCAGGCCATCAAGTCTGCTCTGTTAAGCGTGTCAGATCGATTACTAATGCCTGAGCCGTCTCGAAACGGCACTACATCTGACCCCCAGCTAACTTTGGTTCAATAATCCCAACTTCTCAGTCTCCTTCAAACAGAAGCCTGTTCCAGAAACAGAAGGTTTCTGGTGGAAAAATTGTTCTGTGCCTTCAAGTGGATTTGAAGAATAAATTTCATACATTAATATTTTTCCGCAATATGCATTTTGTTTGTGGAAGACTGCTACATTTACACAATGAAGGTATAGTCAATATACCCCATGGCAAGAAATTGCAATAAAGCACATTTCACAGTGACTGAGAATATGAGGTTAAAATATGAAAACCCACAGATGGTGTACTCCACTCTATAAGCTATGGCACGATATCAGGAAGCCACCAGTGTTGACCATGAAAGCCCTGCCTAATATGTAGCTCGACATATAATTACATTGAAGAAGCCACTTACGATGGTCCAGAGCTGGTTCTAGTCCATCTTCATTGCATTAATCATGACACAAAACAAACACCAGGGATTAACAACCACCTTGAACACACAAGGATTTCAGCCATTCAATGGAAAAATTTAGGACTTGCAATGAACTGCCACAGAACTACTGCAATGAACAGGTACCACCGGACCAAACCGGGTTCGAGCTTAAGTAGTGTCAAGAAGAGAAGCCAAATTAACGACCAAGTAAACGCAACAGGGAGACGGGGGCTTTACAGAACAGCTGAGTCACTTAATTGACTTTTGGCACCTTAAGTCAGAAAGGCCCACAGGCAAACCTCTGAAGCAGCTCTAAGGCTTTCTCATGGCGATGCTTCAGAGGTGCTCCAATGTAACGGGAAAGCAGGGAAGATGCCTTTAATGCCTTTTCATTTTCATCAATACCCACCTTCCAAAATGTATTTTTAACAGTTACCGTACAAAGATGCTGTAAATGTCACGGCACTACTGGAATGCTATGAAGCAGTGATGGCTGGTATTTCCTTCACACCAAACTGCACAAGGTATTTAAAATATCCAAATATGTATGTATTCAAAAAGATTTACCACCACCCCCCCCTCCCCCCAAGCTGGCAATTTAAAGTGAAGAGTACAGTACTTCAGAGTTGATATTTTCAGCTCCTGCTTCTTGGCCAAACGAGCAGTCAGTCTGATGTGCAAACACGAAAAAAAACCCACCACTTCTTAAGGGGTGTGGGAGTATGTGGGGGTGGCCTGGAACACGAAGAAGAAAGCCTTTGTCCAGGTAACCAAGTCCTCAGAATTTGGTGCAGTTTAAAAAGTATATACCAACAACCAAAAATAATGGCATGTGTAAGCAGAGGTGGACTGGCTGACTCACGCTGATGCCTTGTCACAATGAACGTGAGGTCAGATGTGCTCGAACCCATTTCCTACTCTCCTCCTCACAACTGATGAAGGAAAAGGAAAAAAAAAAAAAAAAAAACCAACAACAAAATCGGAACGACGAGGTGGATGGGCTCCTCGGTACCCCTTAATCAGACTACCCAGCCTTCCGAAGACCAGAAGAACTTAGACCTCTGAAGGGATCTTGATAGCCTCTCAAGGAGTGAGCACAAGCCGGTTACTGCTGCCACGCCTGACCAGATACTCACCCGTTGAGCCCGCTCTTTCTGCTCCTGTTCCTGGGCCAGAAAAGCTTCCAGCTTCTGCTGGACGCTGGTCATTTTCTCGGGGTTGACCCTGCGAAGGACACCAGACTTGTTCCATTAACACCTTTTCCAATTTGTCAAGTAGGAGGCTAAACTGCCAGAGGCCAAATCAACATTACAGGACAAAGGTCATGGGGGGGGGGGGGGGGGCACACACCTTGCAAGATTACATGCGACAAACAACCTTTGGGTTTCTAAATGAGGACGGACAGCATGCGCAAAGGGCAGCTGCACCTTGGTAACGTCACATCATGCATACTAGCATCGGAGAATGATGCAGAAGCCAGTATAGAACGTGCACAGCCTTCAAAATGGGGTGGATGAAGCACTGCGGTGTCCGATATACCCCTGAACCAATTACAGTACTGAAATCTAATAATCCTGAACATGAAGGAGAGAAAAACCCACACAGGATAATGTGCAATTTTAGAGTTCCTTTACTGGAACAACAGGGACTTCTGTGTAGTCTGTGATTGTCCACCTGTGATGGAAAGGCAAGTCAAATTACAGCTTTCAATCAGCTGGGCGGCAAAGACAGTACTGGCTGGGGGGGGGGGGGCTTCAGTTATGAAGAAAACGTATCATAAACCATAAAATTTGTACCCGGGTCACAAGCCCTGAATATCTATGATATTTTATTTTTAAAAAGCAAAAGCATGCAAAGAATGCAGAAAAACCTGAAATATGACACTTGTCCACTCTTCTACTCCACAAGATCATTACTTTGTTCTGACAGGTTTGAAGGTGGAGCACACGGCATTTACAGATGTCAAATTTACAGCTGTGGCCAAAAATATGGGCACTGATGCAGTTTCTTCAGATAATGCATCAATTGTTCCACAAAATGTATGACGTTACAAAGCGATTGGTGTTAACGTGCATTTGCATTGGGAAAATACGAAAAACCTTGGGGAGAAAAGCTAAATCTAATCTTATTTCACAGAGATCCCCAAGAAGGGTACTGACAAAATAATTAGCCCTCCCGACTTACTATTCGTCGGCACATCCTTGGAAAGAACTGCAGTTAAGGCTTCCTATAAGAATGAATGAGTTTCTTGCGTCACTCTACTAGAATTCAGGAGCACTGTTTTGCAAAATCCACTACAGCTGCACAAAGTCACATAATCATACAGTACAAATTACATTCTGGACTTGGACTGTATCCTGGACTCGCTGACGATACAGGAGAGGAGGGATTCTTACCGTGGGGTGAAAGATTGTGTGCAAGCATCTGTGTGTCTTGGCCAGCCAACACCTAATGCTCCCAAAAGGGCACCTGAGTGAAAGCCTGTGCTGCTCCTTCAATCAGCACACGGTTTTCTGGTTTAACACCAGACAAACCGCAGTGGGCAAAGAAAGCAGGGCCACAGCATCCAGTGTCATGGTGACACGGTCTTGCTCATTACAGATAGGAAGCTAAATTAAACTACAGTAAGCTCATTGAAGCACAGCACTGAGAAATGGAAAAAAAACCCTCATCAATTAAGCATCACACAACTAAAGATGTCATGACTTTAACAATAATAAAAAGAAACAAATTATCTAAAACACAATTTACACAAATGCTAGTCCATAGGATATAACCGGTAATTCCTGGATTTATTGCCTTAAAAGTTAACTGTTTTTCTAGTTATCAGTTTACACACAAACTGACAAAAGGAATTGCAATTAACTGAAACATTTCTCTAGCTTTGGTTAAGTTTACCATTCGTCAGCAAGGCACTGGACACAGGCTTGTTCGTTCAGTCCACATCGGGGGTGGGATGGCAGCCTTGTTTCAGTTCCAGAGTTACATGGGCTTGACCGCCTGTGACTTTTCGGAAACAAACTGCTCCCGGCCAGAGAGGGCAGCATATGTTTGGAGCGATTAAGACAAATACGATGGACCAGCAATTATCCAAACTAAACTGGGACCAAGGATGCTTTGATTAATCAAACAGCTCAGATAATCAAGCATACATGACAATACCAAGTTTACACAGAACAATGTTCAGTCAGGCATACAATTAAATTGAATGCAAGGTTATTACAACTGGATTTTGAAATATGAAGCACGAAAAATTAAGTGTTATAACCAAAATCTTTTGGGGGGGGGGGAATTTCATTTGAAGTTACACAATTGTTTTACACCGTTTCCTGAGTCCACACACTAGCTAAATCAAACATGATTTTTATCAAACAGGATAAAATGAGTACTATGTGGTACTGCATATACCGATGGAAACAAATGTATTAAACAGCAGGAGTAATACTTCAGCATAACAATCAGTGGACAAAAAGCTGATATTTCATCTTGGTATTTTTGGGGGGTGGTTTGGATGATTGACATTTGAATGATCAATGTTCTACTGAAGTTGTCTTTCAAACGGATATCTTTATTGCAACACGGCCAGAGAAAATCTGGCACAGCTTACAATGTTAAGTAACAGAATAAGACAACAAATTAATAAATACACAAAATTAATCTGCAGCCCAAGGAATTCCATGTGGGACAAGAGTAGTTACAATCAGAGAGTAGCAGATGATGCTCTGTCTTAATTCTAAACAGATTTAGTGCAAATTAAGTGGGGCAGGGGGGCAGGCTTAACTTTAAGAATGGAACAAATCAGTCTTCAAATTTTGGCTGGATGGCCAGTTTACTTTGAGAGTTTGAAAGGGATTATAACTTTTGCTACAAGCAGCACCCATGAAAGATTTTGTCGTATAAAATGATGACCTGAGCTAGTCAGCAAGTCACAATTAAAGGCAATGGTTTCCTGAAGGCTAGTTTCGTGAGATTTTAGTCTGTAGAGGTAAAACTGATGATCTACAAACAGGCAAGGTCTAGTGTTTAACGTCACTACTTGCCTTATTGCAAACCATTGTGAAAATAATTGACTAAAAATCCAATTATAGCAAATTTGTGTACCATGAATCATTAACAATGTATACATAAAATGAATGATAATGCAGTGTTAGACTGTATTTAGCTTGTCACCCTATCCAGATCAGTCTATCTGGACTTTTGTTTGCCAGCCAGTAAAAAATGTCCATTCATTTTAAATAAGCCTATCTGACACAGTATAAGGCAGGTGACACCATATGCCCTGTACCTACAAAGGGGAACTGAGATTGTGGTGGTGGTGGTGGGGGGGGGGGGAATGCACACAGGCATGAGGCCATTTACACACAGATACATACCTATAATCTAATTCTATGGCAGGAAAACACCATAGTTTGTGGTTCCCATTCAAGTCATCCAAGTTGGTTATAGGAAGCCCAAACACCACTTAAACTACACAAGGAATCCTACTGTTTGGGCTTAGATGCATTTTCAAGCAATTCTACTAACATATTCATTTAACAGATACAATTAATTGTCATTAATTACTATGGGAATTAGTAGCTGATTATCAGGCATCACATAATCCAAATCCCAAAGGTGCTACACCTTGTAAATATTACAAATATTCTCTTTGGCCACTGCTCACCAGGGCATTAAATTAACACGTTTCTGCATCTGGGCTACTCACCTAAAGACAGCATAATAAACGGTCATTTAGCCAACAAGGATTTTAATGATCATCCCAATTAGCCAAATGACAGCCCGCACTCCAGCCAGTAATGAGACTTTGCATGGATATCGCAAAACTACACTAATGGCACTGGGCTTTAAGCCAATTCAATTGGATTTTTTTTAATGTACAGCCTACATAATCCTGGCTATGTATTAAAACCAGCAAGCATTATATATATTCCAAGCTTCTCAGAATACCCACGACAGGCAGCAATATTCCTAATAATGTTCCGCATCTGCATTAATATAGTATTTTGAGATAAAAGGTGGTATTTATACAGCTGAATTCACCTAAGAATATGCAAGACCTGTGCCATCCTTTGGCCCTGATCAGTATCAGTACACCTTAAGACAGAGGAGATGTCACAGGTCTTCAGATGTCAGAGGAGATTTCTGTCTCAATAGGAGACCAAAAAATAAATAAATAAATAAAAGTACTGGCTGCTGGAACAAAGTTGGTACTTTGTGCCAAATGCTCTCAGGATCGCTCTCTTTCAAAGAAGACAATGTCTACATAATTTAACGTGAGTCTGGGCTCTTGAGTCAATGAGATGCGTCTCCTTGAGACATGCTGCATTTTGCTTATCACTCAAGTGCAGGAATGGGGGGGGGAGAGAAGGCATCCCAAGAATCATCAATCCTCATGCATTTTACTTTTGAATTGGGGAGGGGGGTGCAGGACTTGGCTGTCTAGCAAATGTACTCTCAACCTCAGAATTGCAATGAAGAATCAAGTCAACACTGTGAGGCTGTGCTTGACAGAATACAGCATTGGAAAGAGTTCTCTAGTCTACCTGGTACATCTGTACCAGAACGAATAAAAATCAAGTAAATATTTTAATAACAATGCTTTTTACACAAGACAGACCACACTGACATCATTTTCCTGTCGAACTCCCATCTGTCGAGACTGACAAGAAGGTTTTCTTCAAACTAACCACAAGTTTCTTCTAAAATTACTTCAGTGATTTATAAGAAAGCAATTTCAAATTGATGACATATTTGTCATAGGCCGATTCATAATCAAAAGTTATTTACAGGTACATTTACAGTTAAGCTGCATTTGATATGGGGATGTTACATAAAGAATATTAACCAATTACAGTATATGCTGACCCTGCAAAAACAGGGCTACGTAAAAGATACCCTTTACCTTACATGCAATCTGCTGATACAAATCATTCAGCAAAAACTGATTAAAGGTAACCAATACAGTCTAATATTTCTGTAAGCGTGCAATGAAGTATATAAATTCCCCCAAAATGTGCACTCGTGTTAGCTCTCTTCCTCCAAGATCAGAAAACACTGCTACAAAATAAAAACCTCCTTAATTTTATTAACGATAAAGATCTTAAATCACTGATTTTTTTAGATGTCTAGTTAATGCCAAGACTCCTTTTAAAGGCCTTTCTCCTACTAATGGCAGCACCTACAGTTCATTGTCATCTGCTAAATTCCCATATCGTCGTTCATTAAAGACAAATGCTATAACAATCAACTACATTATTAATACTACAGTACTTGCTGGTGTGGGGTGTTGGCATCTGAAATTCTTTGGCCATTTTGCTGATCACCCCTAACCCCAATCCTCCCCTCCAAGTCATTTTTTTTTTTTTTTTTTTTTTAAAAACACCATGCAGTTTGCCAGCTGTTTCAAAAATATGATGTCCCTTGCAAATGCAGTGAGCAGATTCATCACCAAAACTGTACACAGTATTACAGCTAGGTAGCACTAGGTCTTACATACACATCACTCCGGGCAATTAAGATCACCCCAGATAGGCGATGTAAACTGATTTAATACATCTAATGTGTACCACTAACCCTAAATTTAATACAGTATCACACCTGCTGTTTGCTTTGTGGCTCCACAATGAAACCGCAATACATGATTTCGATGCTTTTCTGCTGGCAATGGAGATCCATCTCATCAAAATTCTGACCGGTGGGATACTGTGATATGAAAAAAATATGATCATAAGACTTACGAACTAGACAGGTCAGTGTCAGTGATTGAAAACTGATAAACTCCCACTTGGATCATATTGGGGGCACACGAGATGTGATTTTCTTCTCCATTACTTACCACATGGTCAGATATTTTTGTTTTAGGAAATGTGGCTGCATGCTTTGTGTCCATTTATCGGCAGCCCTGCAGTGCTAAAATGGCCATTCTAGCCATCAGCGATTGGACCGTGAATATTACACATCGTTTCCATGGTTACGTTTGTGTGGAGACTCCAAGCACACTGCTGTCACTCTAGCAGGATGCTCTGGTTTACCATTTCAATGGAGACACCTAGAATAGCCCCCACTGCAACGTCAAACATTTTTTTGGATTACAGTAATAAGCAATGGACAGCACCTCTGAGTTTTCTACTCACACACACACAAGGGATATTTCATTTTCAACTTTTAAACTTAGAATGCATTCAGTATTGTGCCACATTAAGAACAAGAGGTCAGGCACCTCATATTCCAATTCCTCTGTTCATGTATTATCCTGCCCCCGCATACCTTTTTTTAAAACCTACTTTGGTCAAGTCGACATGAAGTAGGCAAGCTCTCTTTCCTAGCGTTAAATCCTACGTTAGCAAAAGATCCGCTTGTAAGTTGATGCAACAAGGAAGGGTTCCTACCGACATGTCACTCTGCCTGACGTTGAAGATTAAATCGCACGCAACAGCCATTGAACTTAGAACACACTTCCTACAATCTGAAGACAAGCTGGAGTACCCAGAGGAAACCCGCAAAGCGGGGGGGAATGTGCAAACTCAACACACACACAGGGCTGGAGGCAGGATTCGAACCCCAACCCTGGAGATGTGAGGCAGCAGTAATAACCAGAGCCACCGTGTCCCCAATGTAAAGCAGTCAACACATCATCAAATTTAAAAATGTAAGATTTTTCAGCAGGAACAAACAGCTAAGGGCCAGGGAGTACTTGTAATGTCATGAACCGCCAAAGCCTGAGAAATGGTGGTCTGTTCCAAGTCCCATGAATAGGAGTCTGGCAAATAGAGGATTTGCTCATATTTCTAGGCATAAGCATATAGCAAGAGAACTACAAACCAAAACCAGAAACAGACAGCTGGGATTATTCACTTATTCCTCCTCGCACTTCCCTCTTACCTTCAGAGATTAATGGACCAACTTATGTTTACAGCACGTTCCTCCCCCTTAGTAACTCAAGGGTTTCCTCTGCCTCCATTGACACAAGACAAGAAAAAGCAAAAATGATTCTTTTCCCATCCCAACACTGCTTACATTTATGAGCCGCCACCAATCGCTCGTGCTATCGGATGAAGGTTCTAAACTGAAGGACACAGCACGGTAATCTTGTTAGCAAACAAACATGTAGCGATAACCCATGTGAGATGCGTGGGAAATACGTTTCTGCCAAGTGAGGAAGCCGCATCATATGATGGATCAGGAAGTCCCACTCGAACATCTGCAGCACCACCCCCCAATTTTCCTCTCACGCCCTGACAGGAAAGCCACATGGGCCTCCCAGGGAGCCGATAGGGCTGGCGGAGACCCTGTCTAGAAAGGCCAGCCTGCCGTTAGACCCACGTCCCTTATATGCTGGGGGGGAAGGGGAGGGGCAACTCTTACATTGCTATTTTAAATATGTGCCTATGAGCACCTACAAGTTCGCCTCTGCTCAACTATTAAACTCAAGCAAATTCAAAAGGAAACAATTTAAAACCAAAGTAAGTTACAACCTATACATCATTATCTATTAAATAATAATAATAATAATAATAATAATAAAAACAACAATAATAATAATACCAATTCAAATGTTTTTTGCAGGGGCTATCCAATTACCTTATGTAGCCTACCCTTTACACACAGATTGTCATTCGTACAATCACATTCACCATAGCTTAACTCACTGTAGAATGCAAGGTGAAAAAAAACTAGGAAAATGACATTGAATATTAAGGCAGCAAGATAAACTGTTGTTTCTGTTACTTATATAAAAAAAGACTGCTGCCCAGTTGAGCCATTTTTCTGTAAAACTCATTCTCTAAAATAGAGATTAAAACACAGCAAAACATCATGCGGGAAATGGATTTCCAGAATTGGCAACCAGGTACATTTGAAGTCAGATGGCAAACAGACGTGTGATGCAAATTATTTCCAAATCTCAGGAGCACTTAAAAACGTTAATTCTCAATATAAAATTCCAGCCACAAACCATTCAACATTTTGCCCACAGTCCACTGCTGACAGTAATTTCACATCCATGCAGAGAGCCTGAAGATAGCAGCAGCCCTGCCTTTATCAGAAGACCATACAGATCTTGTCACTCAGAATTAGACACTGGGTGCACTAAAGGAATGACAATGGCCGGTAATATGCAGCTTTGGAATTTAACTTTACTGGAAAACCGAGAAACCCCAAAAGCTACACAACTACAATGACACTCCACCCAGAGAAATGTATAGATTACCATATAAATGAAGTCTTGACTTGACTGACCTTATTAGTGTTACTGAAGCAGAGAAACAGCAGTAATCAGAATGATCTAAAACACGTTTATCAGACCCATACAGCCAATGCTGGAGTAATTACCCATGGTTCCCAAGTCCGGTGGCCTGTCACCTGCTTTGTCAGATCACTGCAGGTCATGGGATGACGCTATTACACAGGCCCAGATCCTTTACAGCCGGGCTCTGGGTTAAGAGGCATTTCAGAAACTAAATCGAAAGGTAGATTTCAGTGGAACAGAGATATTTTTGCGGACAGCCAGCCAACTGTCCTTTTTGATGCTAAACAGGCGCTTAATGCCTCCTCCACTAAACGGGGCCTCCAAAGCAGGCAGCTGTAGTCTCATCTCCAACGGAGCTTGGTTGCAGTGGTGAGTCACTGCAAACTTGATAAACGGGCTTTTCAGTAGCACGCTGTGCGGCGAAGTGAGGACAGAGACTACATAAAAAAAAATACACTTCTGGAGGCATCGACAGCGTTGGATGCGGTGATGCTGAGAGCAAAGCCCTTACAAAATTCATCACTCGTAAAAGAAAAAAAAAAAAACTGCTGTTCAGTCCTGTTAATCTCAACTGCTTGAAACTCCCAAAAAGAGTCCTAAACAAAGGAGAAATGACACCCCAGTCCCCCCAAAAACCACCTTCATTTATGATCAGATGTCTAGGCAGACTGATGGTTTTTGGTCTTCCCATTTTGCTTACCTAACTGTAATGTCACCCATACAATCATACTACTGCCAACTAATATGGATCCCTAATATTTACCTCTTTAAGGCTGTAATAAATTTGTAAGATGATAACTTATTACAATAAATCCTGAGTCTAACTGGGACAGTTCATGCCCTTGGATACCTATGGTCCATTGCAGGGGGAGTATTGGTTGAGGGACATAATTTGTGCTACGCACCAGACACACTACATGTATAATAAAAACCATAGGAATTCACACATTAAAAACAAAGTAAATATTCCAAAACCCTCAAAATATTAAACATGATTAAAATGAATTACTATATCTCACATAGAGCATTAAACGTATGCAAGATTATCTCCTTCAAGCCAAGTCATAGAAACACACACTAGTCATAGAAAAAAAACAAAAAAAAAAAAACAAAAGCTAGGAAGATTTCCAAGGTAGTGACCATTACTTTTCAGACAAAACGGAGGCGACATTTGACACACCCCCCTCTCTCCATTCCCGAGTTGCAGGAACAGCTCACAGTTACGCCAATCAGTACAAAGCAAGCCTACGGATTAGTTTAAAGGACCTTCTGTACCAAAGCTGGCCTTACTCTTTACTCTCCAACCATGGGCTGATGAGCGAAGATGATGATGGCGGCACTTACTGGATTTTGTTAATGGGTACCTTCCTCTCCTCTAGCTGCTGGAGCATCCCCTTCTCCTCAGAGGGCAACAGGACCAGCAGTGCCTCTCCACCTTCCTTGTACCTGGTTATGGACAGACAAGGGGGGAACTCAGTGGAGACCGACCAATAAAGTAGGGACAAGCTAACAAAGGTGACACCGCCCACTCCAGTTCAGGCCCGATAACAGTGGTTAATACATAACGTTTCCCTCTTTTATGTTAATTTACCAGGACCATCTCAGAGCAGAATCTAAAAACATTTCCGTTTCACAGAGCTGGAGAGAAAAAACACGATATTATAGTAGTTGGTGGGATATTTTCAAATGCATCTCAAGAACAGACAGCCTCCAGCTCGTAATACGCCACTCCACTTAATTCCTAATAACTCATGTTAATGTTTCCAGCATTTACAGCTGTCAAAAGACAAATGATAAGAGGCGAATTATCGAAGGAAATGGCACAAAGTTGCAAATGTCAAACTTCAACTCGCTAGCTTTCGCTCACTTCAGCGAACGTTGTGAAAGTTGCTCCTGCGGGAAACCCCTTATTTACTTTATGTCGGTCTCTGTCACTACTTGACTTCACCCCACAACAGCCTGTAGCCTGCCTAACCCTGGCAAGGGGCATAAAGTAGGCTAGCAATTCCAAAAGCTCTGGAACAGGCATGCTCCAGCCCGTGAGATGACGCCTTAGCCTTTGGCTCCGATGCTGACAGGACAAACAGGTGTGCACTTGACCGTTCAATTAGCCTTGCCTCTCCTTTTTGGAAGCAGAGATGCCAATTCCTCGTTTCGGGGTATTCTAATAAATTCACATGTGACCCAACTCACAGGAGTATAGAGGGAAACCCCAAAAATGACAGGCACAAGGTGATGTGACCTTGTAAGCAACAGAAACCATCTCAGCATAAACTGGCAAGACACCATGAGCAAGAAACGGCTCAACGGTGCCCCATGAGGAGGGGGTCAGGGTGCCAATGAGCAGCTTGGGATCGTATGCCTACCCAAATTCTGCCCTCATGGGTGGGAAGGCATCAAGGGCAGGATGTTTTACAAACATGGCATTTCCAGGGATTCCAAAGCATGCCATGGACAGATAACTTATGGGGATCTGTAGTCATCTTTCTACGACTTGGACCACCTTCAAGTGATGAAACGCGGGGGGGGGGGGGGGGGGGTTTGGGAAAAACAGGGGGTCCCCCGAGGGCTCCCAAAAACCCCCCTTTTTGAAAACCCCCCTTTT